>CAJDYZ010001974.1:48900-61709 GCA_903986555.1 Heterotrigona itama
TATTCAGAATCCAACTTATTTCCTTTATGATATTGGAATGCACTAGAACTCTATCATTGACTTTAAACACATTTTGTAATTTAATTTCCCTATTCTCTACTATTACCTTGGCTCTAGCTAAATACAACTCGTGGTTACGTTTCCATAAACGAAATACTTCTTTCTTGCTCATTGCAGTAGTTGCAGCTATTGCACTGGGCAAGTGGGCCCTTCTACCAGAAGTCAACTCAAAATGTATTCATCATATACCCTCATGCATTGCAGTGTTATATCTAAAACAAACTGGGTTCAATATCTCGTCCCTTTTCTACCTTTGTCTCTAGTACAAACCCTTATTAAATCTCCTATTAAGGAGTGTATACGTACCAAGGAGCCATTGCCCTGTCGGTGGAAGCTAGTGGTTTTAATATGCTTTATCTTAAAAGCTTCTTCAAATTACATCAACAACTGACAAAATTCGCGCCTGATCAGTTAGTATCGTCTTCGGTGTGGAAAATACGTAAATATAATAATCCATCAATTCCTCTATTATAGTGTGTGCTTGTTGATTGGCAAGCGGTACAAAGATAACATATTTGGTTAAGACATCTTGTATTGATAATACATATTGTTTACCTTTGCTGGTCATTTGTAATGGTCCATATATATCCATAGCTATTTTGTCATTTGAGTCTTTAGGTGTGATAAGGGATAAAAGCTGGTTCTCTGTTTCTAATTCTCGTCAATTTTTCACGTTGGCAAGTCTCGCATTTACTTATCATATCTTTTATCTCTTTGTTCATGTTAGGCCAGTAGTATTTTTCTTTGATTCTCGCTAGAGTTTTATTTTCTCCAAACTGTTGCAATTGTGAATTGTGGCTTTCCTTGTATACCTGTTCTTTTGTTTGTTCGTCAATTGGTATAATTTTTTCGCGTGATAATGTGTAATTTCTCTTACGGTCTTTAAATGCTAGGTACTGTAATACTTTACTGATTTGGTCTACGAGTTTCTCAAAACATATGTTCTATTATTCCTCTTTGTGTGTAGATTTTGGTTATATCTTTTAATTTTGCTTATGACCCTATTTCTCTAGGGCAATCTACTTCTAATCCATCAATTTGTTTTATTCGGTCCCGATTCATTATTTCCATAAAGTTAGGATGGGTTTCTTGCCTGGATAAAAATTCAATATTATCTCCGAAGTCGGTTATATTACTCGGTTTCATGGCTTCATCATTGCTTCCGATTCCATCGTCTGATTTGTTAATTCGAAGAACTCGTCTGTAGTCTTATCTTTCAGGGTCGTTTTATCTTGTGTCATGTTTATTCGTGACAACGCGTCAGCGGCTAGATTAGCTTTCCCATTATGATATTATATTTTGTACTCGTATTCCTCTAATCTAAGTCTCCGTCTAATTAGCCTTGAAGATGTCTTTAACATTATGTAACCATTTTAATGATTGGTCTGTCCTAATTTTAAACTTTCGTCTTAACAAATATTCTCTTAGTTGTTGTATAGCCAAGACTATCACTAATAATTCTTTTTCAGTTGTCGTATAATGTGTTTCTGCATCATTAAGGGCACGCGATGTATAACAACAAGGATATCTTAAGACAGTATTGCTCCTAATGCCTCATTACTTGCGTTGGTAGTTAGTACAAATTCTTTATTAAAATCAGGATATTTCAGAACTGGTTCCTCACATAATTTGAATTTGAGTGTATCAAAAGCTATCACCAGTCTATCCGAAAGGTTCATCCTTTTTTCATAATTTCGATAATGGTTGAGCTATCTTTGCAAAATTTCGAATAAATTTCCTATAATAACTGACTAGAACTAAGTAATGCTTAATTTCTTTGAGATTACCGTGTGGTCTAAATTCTTTTACAGCTTCAATTTTTTTTTGATTTTGTTTCATTTCATGTTTACTAATAACGTGGCCCAAATATCCTATATCAGGTTTTTAAAAAACATTTTTATCCGTTTGTAACTTCAAATTTAATTCTGTCAGTCGTTGGAGTATTACTGCTAGACTCGTGTTGTGTTCTTCTATCGTTTGTCCAGAAATAATTATATCGTCAAGATATACGAAACAGTATTTGCCAGTTAGTCCTTTCAATGCTTTATACATTAGTCGTTGAAGTTTGCGGGGGCGTTTTTGATTTCGAACGGCATTCGATTATACTGAAAATATCCTTCGGGTGTTGAAAAAGCAGTATATTGTTTTGAATTTGAGTGCATCGATATTTGATGAATTCCGGATGAGCGATCTGATGCCGAGAAGAACTTTGCATTTCCGAGTTGAGACAATATCGTATGTATGTCGAGCAAAGGATAAGCGTCCTGGTTTGTAATTTCATTAAGCTTTCTAAAATTTATAACACTTCGCCATTTTCGATTGCCAATTGAATCTAATTTTTTGGGCACTACCCAGAATGGTGCGTTATATGGACTATCGGATGATTCTATTATTTTTTTATCTAACATTTCGTTAATTTGTTGTTTAATTTCATTTCGATGGCATTCAGATGGTCGATATGACTTTACAATAACGAGCTTGGTGATTTTAATATCAATTTGATGTCAGGTGCAAGATAAACGGTACGTGTATAGAGAAACAGCTGAACTATAACAGAGATTTATTTTTCTAATGGTATCCGTAATCGTGATTCTACATGATATAATCTGATTTTTGTTCCTAACGCTTTGATTGTATCAGTTAAACTTGGATTTTCGATTTCTATTACATCTTGAATTTTGTGTTTTCCTTGACACGGCACTCACCTGGTGTGAGGGTCACGTTAGTACGAAGCGGTATTCCTTTGTTACCTAAAATCAAATGGGTATTGGTTAATGCATGTCTATATTTAGAGATGAAATTTTGGCCAATTATTCCATCTTCTGGGGTAGGGAAAGAATCGGGTACGACATGGAACAGATGTTCTTTTCCTAATATGTTAAATTTGTTTGCGAATTCTGATCTATGAATATCGTTTCCCATTAGAATTTCGTGTTTTTTTTTCTATTAGGTGGATTATCTGTTACTTCTGCTTTATCACATTAATACTTGATCCTGTGTCCAAGACTAATTTTGCAGGTGTTCTGGCGAGTCCTCTGAATCCTCGCCCAATGTATCGCTGCTGTATTCAGCAACAAACGCCTCTCATGGTATCCCAGTGTGGGATAAGTGTCGACATAAGCGCTTCTACTCTGCGTTTGGTTCATCTCACATCGCCAGTTCTGCTTAGGAAAGTTGGCCCACTTGGCACGCTGATTCAATTATATCTCGTGGCTTCATGCTCCAAGCAAGGCAGAGATCTCACCCATTTAATGTTTGAAAATAGGTTGAAGACGTTTATGCCCCAGGGCCACCAACCATTCTCTTTACCAGATGAATCTCGCACGCGTCTTGCAGAAAAACGACCGAGTGACAAATATTTTAAGAAAAACCTCTGAGGGAACCAGCTTCTAATTCTATTAGACTTTCGCACATATACCCAGTTTCGACAACCGATTTGCACGTCAGAAACGCTACGGACCTCCATTAGCGTTTCATCTAACTTCATTTCAACAGTTCACCATCTTTTGCGTTCCAATATGTGGTCCCAAGCTTGAGGTGCGCCTCTTCTCGCAGTGACAATAAGACGCCACGGGAATGCGGTTCCTCATGGTTACGCGGCTTATCTTGGCTCGATCGGCGCGAAGGCCGACTTTCACGTTCATCATCATCTATAAGTTTGTGCATTCCAATGACTCGCGCACATGTTCGATTCATTGGTCCGTGTTTCAAGACAGATCCTGAGAGTGCCCAAAGCAATAGCGTCGCTGACCGGTAACCTGAGGTTTGGCCGATCCGAGGACACCGCCGGCTAATAGCTTGCCAGGCCTGGGAACGGCACTGGGACTGTACATTCTTGTAAGTACTGACCGAGCCTGCGGAGGGTTTGGCACACACACATTCGAGAATGGATTGGCTGCGACCCGTAGTACCGTGGTGAAGCCACCCGGGTGACCGAGTATCTGCTGCGTGTGCAGAAAGGACGCGACATTTTTCCGCTTGGGCCGTGGACCGAAACTCATCGAGTCGTCATGTCCGACTAGGGGAGAAGTGCATGAATAGGACGCAGGATCGTTCAATCCGAAAGATCGCTATTAGCACTCCGTATTATCGTTCAAATTTATCAACTAACATTATATTCCGTTCTTGAAATATAACGGAGATCCAGTACGTGGAAAGAGGTTTACATACAAACCGTACAAAATTTTCGACATCCATGCTGACAACATATCGTACCTTATGGTCTTATATTACGCATCGCATCGTGGCAATCACTATGAACACAATTTTCTTGTACATAAGCGTCATTTAATATTACTTAACGACACTGAAACATCACGGTCTTGCTGTACTTTTCGGTGCTTACATATAACCATTCAAATCGTTCGACATTCATTCTGTTGTAGCATTATGTCATTCTAAGCATTCCGGGGTTTACAATGAACCCCAATTTTTTGTACATAAATATCATCTGATATTGCTAATCTACTCTGACATATTACGTACCTTCGGTACAGTGCTCGTCTTACATATGAAGCATCATAATTTTCGACAATAATTCTGTCAATGTATCACGTTGATCTGATGGACTTATGTTATTTGACGCACCGCAGAGGTGGCAATGAATCTCACTTATTTGTACATAAGTGTCGTCTAATATTATTTACCGAACCTGAAATTTTACGCACCACGTTTCGGGGCTTTCATATGACATTTCAAAATTTTCAACATTAATTCTGTTAATATATCATATCGATCAGAAGTTCTTACATTATTCAAATCATCCCGCAGTTTTCAATGAACTCCACTTTTTTGTATATAAATATCATCTATTCATTATCGATGATATTATTAGATGTTAATTATTGACCATGAAATATTACTGACTTCCGGTACGGTTCGGTGCTTACATGTGACCATTCAAAGTTATTGACATCCACTCTATCAATATATCATACCGATCTGGTGGTCTTATATATTTCTATGCGTCGCGGAAGTCACTACGAACACAATTTTATAATATATAACGACCATCGAATGTTATTTAACGATCCTGAAGTATTACGGTTTTCCGCTACGTGGTTTACATTAGTTCATTGAAAATGCTCGACACCTACTGAATCAATATATTATCTCGACCTGATGGTTATTAATATATTATTTATCGACACTGAAATATTTCGGTTTTCCGGTACGAGGAATGAGGTTTACATGTTGTCATTGAAAATTCTCGACATACATCGTATCAATCATTCACATTATCTGGATCTTATGGTTTTATATTATTCTACGTATCGCGGGGATTACTCTGAACACAATTCATCAAAATATAATAACGGTCTAATATTATTTATAGACTCTGAATACAGTCCTCTGGTACGGATCGTGGCTCACATGTGAGCTCAAAATTTTCAATAAAACTACTGTCGATATATTATATCCATCAGTTCTTCTTATATTATTCTATCCATCGCCGGGATCACTATGAACAAAAATTTTTAACATAGAAAAACGAACTGTACCAATATATTATCTCGATCTAAGAGTCTTTTGTTATTCTACGCTTCGTTGGGATCACTATGGACTCAATTTTTTAATTTATAACAACGATCCAATATTTTTTATCGAAACAAATATCATCCATTATTATTCAACGAGCCTGAAATATTTCCGAGTTCACGTACCAAGAATGATGTTTCCATGTGAAAGTTCAAAATTTTCGACAATAATTTTCTCAATGTATCATATAGATCTGCTCATCTTATATTCTTCTACGCATCGCGGGGATCACTATGCACACTATTTTATTGTACATGAGTATCATCTGATACTATTCACCGAGTCTAAAATATTACAGGATACCGTTAAGTGGATGAGGTTCAAAAATGACGATTCAATACTTTGGACATTCATTCTGTCAATATATAATATTAATCTGATGTTTTTATATTATTTTGCACATAGCGGAGATCCCCATAAACACCATTTTATTGTACATAAATATAATCTTCTATTATTTATGGTGCCTGAAATATTATCGTGACGCGGAATGAAGTTTACCTGTCAAACTTGAAGATTTTCGACGTTCACTCAGTCAATATACTATATCAATCTGCTGGTATGTCAGACTCAACGCATCGCGGTGATCAATATGAACATCTTTTTATAGTACAAAATGTCATCTAACATTATTTATCGAGCCTGTAATTTTAAGTATTTCTGTTACGTTGAATGAGATTTACATAAGACCATTCAAAACATTCGTCGTCACAATCATATCAATCTGATGCTCTTATATTCTACACATCAAGGGAGTCATAATGGACATATATTATTTAACGTAACACAAAATTTGCGGATAACTCAATGTTTTAATATATAGCAAGTATTTGATACAAGTTATCGATATTCAAATATTACGGTACGAGATTTACATAAGCTGATTTGAAATAAAATAAGTTCGCAGTATGAATACGCTATTGCAACCTGATGATTCCATGCCATTCTATGTAACGCAATGTTTACGAAAAAAACTATTATTTAATATATAACCATGATTTTATACAGTCTTAAATTACTACAGTTTTATCCATCATAAATTACTACAGTTCACCGATGCTGTATGAAGTTTTCATATTCTAATTCAAATTTAAATGCATTCGCTGTATCAGTAAATACTCCCGATCTGGCGGAATTGTTCTACGTAACACTAGGTTCAAATACAATTTTTTAATATTTAGCGATGATCTAATATGGTTTGTGAATCATCAAGTATAACGTAAATCCGATAAGTTATATGTTTTACATTTGCTGATTCAAAATTAAATGCATTCGCCTTAACAATACGTTACCAGGTTTTGATTGCCTTATACTATTCCACATAACACAAGGATTACGGAAAACACAATTTTAATAATAATTAAAAAAATTAATAATAAACTACGATATAATATAATTTGTCTTTCATCAATATTATGGTTATCCAATACGGTCTGAGGTTTACATATGCCCATTAAAAATTTAAATGCTTTAGCCTTATCAATATTTTATCTATACTTCATGCCCTTATATTATCCTACATTACAAAAGGTTTACGCAAAGAACAATTCCTTGTTAAATTACGGTCTAATTTAATTTATCTATCATCAAATGTACTCCATAATATGAGTTTACATATGCACATTCAAATAATTTGCCGTTTTATTATATTATCTGTGTGTGATAGACTCATATCATTCTACATAACACAAAGTTTACTTTAAACATAATTTTTTAATACATATCGACAATTTAATATAATTTACTGATTATGAAATGTTGCAGTTCTCCGATAGGAATGATGTTTACATATGCTCATTCAAATATAACAGCATACGAAGTCTCAATACATTATTCTGTTCTAATTGGCTTCTACAATTTCGCGTAACACATGGCTTACGGAATCACAATTCTTCAAAATAAAACGACGATCTATTATAATGTACTCACCATGAAATTTACTGATTTCAGATACGATATAATGTTTACATATTCTCATTCAAAATACATTCGCCGTATAAATATATTGTTTCAGTCAAAGGATCTTACATTACTCTACGAAGCACAACGTTTACTAAGCACAAAATTTTTTAATACAAATATGGTCTAGCATAATTTATCCGCTACCAAATATTACGGTTTTCCGTTACCGTATGAGATTTATATATGTATGTTATAATAATACGCATTTGCCGTATCGGTATATCAATCTCATGGCTTCATATTATTCTACGTGACACAATGTTACGGAAAGCACAATTTTTCAGTACTTAGTTTAGATTTAATTTAGTTTACGAATCATCAAATTTTCTACAATACGAGACTAACATATCAATTAATATGCTTTCGCAGTATAAATATATTGTCTCGATCTGCTTACCTCATATTAATCTACCTAACACACGATTTACGGAAAAACACATTTTTTAAGTATATAACATCAATCTAGTATAATTTAATCATCATTAGATGTTACGGTTCTCAATACGGTATGTGGATCACATATGCACATTCAAATTTAAATTCATCCATTGTATTAATATATTATCTGGAGATAATGACACTATATTAGTTTACGTAACACAATATCTACGAAAAACAAAATTTTTTATTACAGTACGACGACTTAGTATGATCTATCGACCATGAAATGCGTTTCCCAATACGGTATGTGACTTACATACTCAAATTTAAATGCATTCGCCGTATGCAAACCTCATATCGTATCGAAGATCCGTAATATTTGAAGATCGATAAATTACATTATATCGTCGTCATATATTTCAAAACTGTGCTCCCCGTAAACCCTATTTGACATAGAATAATGTAAGGCAATCAAAACAAGATTACATACTAATATGGCAAATGCATTTAAATTTGAATGACCGTATGCAACCCTCAGTCCGTGTCTGAGGACTGCAATAGTTGATGATGGATAAATTATATTAGATCGTAGTTATAATTTTAAAAACTTTGATTTCCATAAGCCATGTACGTAGATTAATATGAGACCATCAGATCGAGATACTATATTGATACGGCAAATGCATCTTAGTTTCAATGAACAATTGTAATCCTCATACCAAATCAGAGAACAGTAGTACTTGATGATCGATAAATTATATTAGATCGTCGATATATATAAGAAAGTTCTATCACTCATATCGCATCGGATAACGGTAATATTTGATGATTGATAAATTAGATTAGATCGTCGTTATAAATAAATAAGTTTTCTTTCGGCACACTTTACGCTACGTAAGGTACGTGTAACATAGTATAATATGACAATCAATGTGATAATATACTGATACGCGAATGCATTTAAATTTGAATGATCATATATAAACCCCACACAGTATCGGAGAACGGTAATGTCTGATGATCAATGAAATATGTTTGATCGTCGTTATATATTAAAAAAGTTCCTCACTTAGTGTTAAGTAGAATAATATAAGACCATCAGATTGAGATATTGATAGCTATTGCATTATATTAGAATTAGCATACGTTAATTTCATATTGAAAATTCGTAATACTTGATAATCGATAAATAATATACCGGTAGTTATGTATTAAATATTGAGTTTGTCGTAAACCTTGTGTTATATGGAATAATATAATAATATCAGATCGAAATTGTTTACTGTACGGCGAATGCATTTAGATTTGAATGCGTATATGTAATCCTCATACCGTATCGTAGAAACGTAATGTTTGATTCCCATTAAATTAGATTAGATCGTCATGTCTCAAGAAATTGTGTTTCCCATATACCAGGTGTTACATAGAGTAGTACGAGACCATCGGATACATATAATATATTGCCAATGCATTTAAATATGAATGAGCATATGAAAACTCACGTTATCGAAGAAACGTAATAACTGATGATTGATAAATTATATTAGATCGACGTTTTATATTTAGTTTTATATTTAGGATCTCCGTAATCATAATTTTACATGAAATAGTATAAGACTATCATATCGAAGCGATTTATTGAAACGGCGAATGCATTAGCATACGTATATTCTCTCGCATTCTCTATCGGAGAACCATATTATTCGATGTTGGATAAGTTATATTAGTTCGTTGTTATTAATTTTAAAATTTTGTTATCCATTAATATAGTGTTGTGTAGAATAAATCGGTCATGTAAAAATAAAATTTGATACCGCGAATGCATTTAATTTGAATGTGTACATGTCAAACTTATACCGTTTCGAAGAACCGTAATAATGTATGATCGATTAATTCAGATTGATCGTCGTTTTGAATTAAAAAATTGTGTTCCGTAAACCTTGTATTATGCAGAATAATATCAGAACATCAGTTCGATTTAATATATTGTTACAGCTCATGCATTTGTAAACATCATATTATACCACCGATCACTAAAATCTGAAAATCGACGAATTATACTAGATCGCTTTATAGGAAAAAAAAAAAAAAAAAAAAAAACTGTGATCCGTTAAACTTCGTATTGCGCAGAATAATATAGGGCAACATTTTCGACATATTGATATAAGGCTAAAGCATTTAAATTTTGAATGAACGTATGTAAGCCTCATATCGTTCCCGAGAACCATATTTTTTAATGATAGATAAATTATATGAAATCGTTGAAGTATATCGAGAAATTGCGTTATCCATAAACTTTGTCTTACGTAGAATGATATAAGGCCATCAGATGGAGATAATATACTGATAAGGCGATTGCATTTAATTTGAGTATACTTAAAACGCATGCAGAATCGGCAAAGCATAATATTTTTTGGTCAATAAATGATAGTTCGTAGACATATATTAAACAGTTGTGTTTTCTCCAATCCCTGCCTTACGTAAATTAATATAAGAGCATCAAATCGAGATAATACATTGATATGTCAAATGCTCTTGTTTTTGAATGATCATATGTAACCCTTATATCGTATTGTTGAAACGTAGTACTTGATTATCGATACATTATACTAGATTGTTGTTATGTAGTAAAAAATTGTGTTTTCCGTAAGTTATGTTCTACGTAAAGTGATATAAGATTATGAAATTAAGAGAATATATTGATACGTCAAATGCATTTGAATTTGAATGAGCATGTGCAAACTTTATACAGTATCGAGAACCATAACATTTGATAATTAATGAATTAAATTGGTTCGTTGTTATATAATAAAGAATTGTGTATTCCACAAACCTTGTGTTATGCTGAATAATATAATCATTCATATCTAGATTATATATTATTAGATAAGGCTATTACATTTAAATTTGGAAGTGCATATGAAAATGTCTTACCGTATCGAGCTCCGAAATATTTGATGACATATAAGTTATATTGTAACGTCGTTATATATTAAAACATTGTTCTTTCCCTAAATTTTGTGTTACGTATAATAATATATGTCCATTAGTTCTGGTTAATATATTGATACTGCGAATGCTTTAAATTTAAATGTCAAATGCGTATCCCACCCGGTATCGAGTAACGTAATATTTGATCATCGATTAATTTTATTATATCGTTATATATTTAAAAAAGGGTCTTCCGTGTTACACAAAATGTTGTGCTACTTATAACAATATTAAACCGTCAGTTCGAGATTATATATTGATATCGTGAATGGATCATCAGTTTTCCGATAAGGTATCCGCATAGCTTATCGGAAAACCGTAATATATGACGTTCCATAAATTATATTAGGCAGTCATTATATATTAAAAAGTTTTGTTTTCCGTGTTACGTAGAATAATATAGAACCATCTGATCAAGACAATGTGATAATACGTCGAATGCATTTATATTTGAAGAACCACATGTAATCCTCATGCCGTATGAGGAGAACCGTAATATATGGTGTTCCATAAACTATATTAGATCGTCATTATATAATACAGAATTAAGTTTTCCTGTAACCTTGTGTTGCGTAGAATAATATAAGACAATCAGGTCGAGATAATGTTTTCAAACGGTGAATGTTTGAAACTTTGAAGGAGCATATGTAAGTATAATACCCCGTAATATATCAGGCTCTATAAATAACACCGTAATATATCAGGCTCTATAAATAACATTAGATGATATTTTTATACAAAGTTCAACGTTGTAGTTCAACGTGTTCTTCGCGTTCCAGATTGTCGTTTCAAATGCTTGCCGTCCTAATTCACGTTTCAAATATTGCAGCTCCTTGTAATCACAAATAAAAATTTGCATTAAAGAATTTAGATATAAGATATAGGTATATTTATATACATGTCCATATAGAAAATGTTATCGTTGTAAGTATTCGCTGTCTACTTCGAACACTAAGGTGAGTTCGAAATAGAGTTTAATCATGTATTATTCGGGGCGTTAGAACGTGACCATACGGTTATTTCAAGGTTTATATAAATCGTACGTATATGATGATAACAGATTAAGTATTTAGAATTAAATTAGAAATAATTAGGTTAGTTTAGAAAATATTAGTTGTTCGTTTATGTTCGTTTATTTAAAAATCAAGAAGTATAGTATAACGTATCAATGTGTATAAAACTATAGAAAAGGGAAAATGAATGGTAGGTCATTTTATACCGTGAAATGTAAGTGTTTGATAGCTGTTACGAATTTACAGAAAATCACTTGTGTCATCTCAGTTGCTATCTATAATTGAATCCATTTGTATTATATTTGCATATATTCTAGTAAAGCTCGATTTTGCATGTAATCAAAATCTGGTTCGACCAATTATCATCCATATATTTAAAACGTAAAAATGCAATGACGTCAATGTAATATTCTAACGTAAAAGTTAAACTAATTCGTGGTAATTATTCATTTCTTGCATAATCTTTTGGCCAGTTGTAATACGAATAAAAATGAAATAGTATCGTCGAAATTCCCCGTCGAATTTCGTATTGTATTATTTCCGAGAACGAATCAATTTTTCGGTACCGACTTACAGACTGTTGGCGAGACTCTTATCTTTGTCTCTTACCCTTGTCTCTTACCCTTGGCGAACAACCAAACTTTCTAGTATATAACATATTGCATATGTTGTTACGAAAGATTCATTTTTCTGGATTGCAAAGGAAATTTAAGCATGGCTGCCTACCCACCTGACCTTTATTCTTATTTTAATATTTTAAAACTGTTACAACGCGAATTCGCGGTTACAGAGATCGTTTCCGTTCGGTCCGCTTTCCTTACGGACAGTTACGTTGGTAAGGATAGTTGGGGCTGTATTTTCTTG
>CAJDYZ010001986.1:12405-24181 GCA_903986555.1 Heterotrigona itama
GGGCAGAAAGGCGAAACGACGAAGGGCGGGGGAAAAAATCGATGAGTTTAATCTGATTACGAGAGTCGTTCGTTCGCACGAAACGAAAGTGCGAAGGTTCGCGAAAAGCCGGCACGTCGCGTTGTTTCATTGCGGATCATCGCAATGCGAAGAAACTCGGCGAGCGATCGCGATCGGGACGAACAACCGGAAGCCATCCAACGACGCGTTCCGTGTCGTTACCTGAAATTTATTCCCCCTCCGTCCACCTGTTTCCCCGCGTTTTCGTGTAAAAGTCACCGGCAAGCCGGACGGTTTGAAACAGCAGGCACCAACCGGCGCGCGAGCCTTGCAACGCGCGACACGTCGCGATGATTTACGAGATTACGCGCGATCTGTTTTGCAGTCGCGCCGCTGAATCGTCGATAAAATATAGTACGAGGAAAAATAATGGATTGTTCTTCCTTTTTTTCTCTTTTTTTCTTTTTCTTTTTTTCTCCTAAAAATGAAATGGCCAGCGAATATAATTGAACGTGAGTTCCCTTGGTTTGAGGGAGAGACGTTGCGAATTCCTTGCTTCTTGAGGCGAGCGCAACCTTCAAACCACCTCGAGTACCGAAGAACAACCCTATAATTACCAAATTAATGTACAAAGCTATTATACAATTACTAATATACAATATTAAAGAAAGTGAAACATGTTAATAAAGTATATAAAAGTATATGTAAACATAGATATTACCACTGACTAATGAATAAAATAGACCGGACATGAAATGGGATTTCGTGGCTCAGAAATACCGAGAAAAAAATCACCGATTTTTTTTGGCATACTTTTACGGTGTATTATAAAACAAGTATACACTAGCAAAAATTAATCATAGTTGTACATCCGCTGTCCGAGGGTTGATTAACTGCATGCATCCTCGAATCAGAAGCTTCCAGAAAGCCGGAGCTTTCACATCGGGGATGATAAGATAATGCACGCTTTATCACGTAATATATGCAGTTTACTTTATTTGCGCCGCGTGTGGTCGCCTTTAGCGAGCTACACGCGTATGCCAACTACGAAAACTGGGGGAAAAAAAAAAAAGAAAAATACCGAGCAACGTTGACGAAAACGCTCGTTAGCCCGGCTTGCGAAAGCGTCGTCATTGTTAATCTCGATTAGATTAGAATGGGCAAGTGAAATTTATTTTTTGCAACAAATGAAACGACAGGGGAGAAAGATAAGGGATCTTTAAACAAAGAAACTATTACGGCAATCGTAACCCTCGTTAATAGGTTAATGGACTGCAACAGCACCCCAGTGCAACGCAATCAGAAAATTGCTACCGCAATTTCGTGCAACGAAAGCGATTACAAAATTGCTTAAAAAGATTCTATATACGTGTGCAAGAGCGGTATATGTGTTATTGTTATAACTGCGTTATACCATTTGCATGCTTTGCTGCAAAGTTTATTCGTTCGAAATGCGACATGCAAATGTACGCATTTCGAAATTCACTCGTCAGTCTAAGTTGTCGTAGTCTAATTTTGTAATTTACGATTTGTGCCTGCCTGATTTTCTAATCGTGATCGTAATCGTAATTTTACACGTGCAATTTTACACGTGTAATTTTCTGACAGTTATTTCTGCACAGAATTAGCGTTATCTCAGAAAAAAAACGATTTATCTTGCGCGTTATTCTAGCGAACAGAATTGCTTTGTCTAAGGCGAAATAGTTTTAGCTCGAGGATAAGTGTCGCGTCGCGAATAGCTCTGGTTCCTCTGTGACTTTAATGGACGAATTCTTGAATTCACGAACAATTATTGCCTGCACACTATTGAAGTGATGTACGCGCTACTAAAGTTAGAGAAAATAGTACGTAGCGTACTTGGCGTTCCTGCGATCGTACTGTTCTCTAGTTGAAACGTTTCTTAAGCGCAAATGTTTTTAAGTGAAAGAATCATTCGTAAACCTTCAAGCAACTGTAACGGGAAAGAATAAATAAATAAATAAATTGCACAATCTTTATATAAATTGGTAAAAATATAACGATATTTTCATTTCAACTGTCACACACCGGAACAACTTGAAAAAAATTTACCTTTGAAATTGAAGTTTACCGAATCAAATCTGATTTATCTATCGTACAATAGTTCAATTTTTTCCGAAAACGTTAAAAACTCTCTGGATTGAAGCTCTCCGGAAATAAGATCAAGACATGGATGGCATAAATAGAGAAGAATCGCAAGGGGTTCGATCGAGCAAACATTCAGACGAAAATTAACCGTTGCTAGCGTCTCGTCAGTTAGATCAGCACAAGGGAAGGCACGAAGAACGTGTCGTTCGCGCGAAAGATAAAAATCCGCGACAACGGTCCAACGAAACGGAAATAGGGTACGGATGCAGAGAAATAAAAGAAGCGGAAAAACTGTAACTGTGAACGAAAGAAGAAAGAAAGAAAGAGAGAGAGAGAGAGAGAGAGAGGTGCACTGCGTTACAAGAAAGGAGACATATTTCGTGTCGCCCGTAAACTCCCGGGCAACGTCGACGTCCACGGACCAAGCCATCCATCACGTGCCGCGTCTACCGAGAGACGTATGGTAAAGGAACGTCGCTTCTGCGACTGGAAATCCTTCGAAGCAAGAACGAACGAAGCGAGGAATAGGATGCGAGGAAAAGATTATTCGGTTCTCGGACTGGAACTCCCGTAGTTGACGTGACGAGGTAAGAAAGAAGACGAACGGGTAAGCGATAGCTTCGGCCACCGATAACAGGTTGGCCAGACCGAGGCAACGAGATATCCGCCGCTGCACTCGTTGCGTATATCCCCCTGGCTGTATGCTCGTCGGCTCCAATTACCCGAGCTTTAATCCCGTCGGATAATTCAGAAATACATTATCCGCAGGAACAAATATTCGCGTCACTGCGGCTAAATCCGCGCGTAAAATCAGATCCTTCGATATATATATATCCGATCTCCTCCTCCACTTAATATCGTCATGGGCAGACAGGCATCGATGGAAGTTGGAGGAATTGTTAAAGCCGAACAATGTATTAGACAACCGGGCAAGGGGGGGAGGAAAGTTCGCGCGGTTTTTCGTTGGCAATTAACGAAAATCGAATTTCAGTTAATAATTTGCAGACGCAAATGGATACGGATACGGATACGGATACGGATACATTCGCACGGCTTTCGTACGTTGTGTGTGATTTTGAATATTGTTTCGATACTTTATTGTGCACACGAGGTGAAAAATAAAGGTTCGAAATGAACGTTCGTGTTTTTATGCTCTATGAGCTTCGAATCAGAGATGCAACAGAACGTTTGTACCGTGTATGGAGAAAGTTCTATCAGCGTGGAAAAATATACGTTCTAACTCGGGAGAAATATGCGTGGATGCTGCACGGGTATTTCAATATAACGGATTTACGATAACAAGACTTTATTATATTGACAGAGGAGAATTTTGTTCCAAAAATTTTTGCACGAATTTTTTCCAGTTTGCAGTGTTTGAGATATAAGGAATCCATACGGAAGAAATTTGTAGAGTGACAACTGTCTCCTTCGGTGTTCCAACGACCGACTGCAGGCTCGAACTGTTATCTATTGAAAAACAAACACTATATGTTGTATACAATAGTGGTCGCAAATTTACGTACGCTGAATTACCAATGTTTCGAAAAATTGAAACTTGAACGATATTTAAATTGTTACAATTTCGTAACAAGAAATCATACAGCAATGAATCTGGGCTCGTTTTAAAGCGTGGAGCTTCTCTAATATTTTCGTAGTCCTTGAATTCATTTTTCACAAAAAAGAATGTTTAAACGTCATGTGATAAATGGGAAAGAATTAAGATATTCTTCTTCCTCGAGAATGCATCATCGCAAATTGCATCATCAAATGCTTCTCAAAACATTGAGAAATTTCATTCGTGGCTAAATCTATCATGAATTTGAAGATCGAAACCTCGTCTTCACAACAATTCTCTGAAATTTGTTGCATTATTTTCTTTCGCCAAGTTATTGAATAAAAACTCGTAATGCCTGCTTCAATGACTCTCGTGGTCATTCGTTCCATGTTGCGCCTGAATATCGAACCCTCCCTCTTAGATACGTAAGTATCCAAAAAAAAAAAAAGTGCGTAATCACTTGACGAGGGACGCGTAACTTTTTTTTCCAACGGAGACCTATGGCTGTGTTTGACTCCTCGTTTTGGAGTGGAATTTCCGCGATCTTGCAAACTGGATGCGCAACCAGTATACGCGAGGGTCAGGTGGGGGAAAAAAAAAAAAAAAAAAAAAAAAAAAAAAGAAAAAAAGAAAACACGGAATATACGTATGCGCGCGACCGTAAGCTCGGGTCGTCGACGGTTGATAAAACGCGCGAACGAACGAACGAACGAACGGAGGGACCTAGGGACGGATCGGACGAATGGACGAATGGACGAATGGACGGACGAACGGACCGACAGACGGACAGGGTTGTAAATGGGGTCGGCCAACCTGAACGCGTATAAAATATGCCGAGCCGCGCTATCTCGCGGCCGATTGCCTGGAAAACTCACGCGAAAATATCGATCCCCACCCGGTCCGCTTGTAATCAGATTAAGCAAGACCAACGGCTCGACCTGGCCATACCTATAACCCTGCACGGCTCCCTCGACACCTGTGTGAGTGCACCTCTCCTCTCTCCTTCGTGCCACTCTCGCTCTCGCCCTCTCTTTTTATCCTGCCTCTTCGAGCAAGCGAACGACGACCAGGAAGAGAAAGAGAGAGGGAAACTCTCGGAGGAAAGAAGAGAGAGAAGAGCACATGAACGTTCGCACCCCCTTTGGCCGTGCACCCTCCTCCGTCCGTATCTCTCTATCTACGCGCGAAACGGGGCGCAGTCAGTATACTCGGTCCGTTATGAGAACGACTACGGGTTCGAGTATGTTTGCACGCCAACAACCCGGTGCCCGCTCGACGGCAACGTCTACGAGTTGCCAAAGTGGTCGTTTCTATCGAGCCGCCGACGCGAAACACCAAGTCGGGCATCGCCGGACAAGGGAATAAAGTCGGGCGATGCGATCGAATGCGAGCTTGGTCGCGCGTTAATTAGAAAGGAATTGTATCGAAGTGAAACAACAACGACACGTTGAATAGGCTGATTTCGTCTCGCACGCGGCACGCAATTTAATTTCTATTAAATTTTAGCCAGCCCTCTCTCACCCTCTCTCTTTCTCTCTCTCTCCCTTCCTCCCTCTCTACCTCTTTTTCCCCACGTCTGGTCGCGCAATCCCCACCATCAAACTATTACCTCTAGTCGTGGATAAACGCGATCACCCTCCCTCCCCCAAAAACCTTTTTCTCATTCCGGTAATTTCCAGCAGCGGCACGTTTCCAACCATGTGCAAATGAATTTACTTTTATGGGGGAAAGACCCCGAGCCCGAATTTGGGCCTTGCCCGAATCGATCCTTGAAAGAATCGTGACTGTCGTTGACGAAGTTAACCTGGCGTGGTTTGACGATCGAATCTTGTCGATATTCCATGGACGTTACACCGGGCAAAATAAGTTCCGTAAAAAATTCGCTCTTTCATCTTCAATATCTGTCTACGATTCCTTGGATTCTGTCGAGTAGAGTCTATTTATAATTCTATTAGCGTTCCGCGCGTATTATGCAAATTTGTCGCGGTTTTTCTTCGTCCCTCAGTCTAGAATTATGGCTGTGTTACTTATATTTCAATTTAGAAGTTTATCAATGTCAGCCGCATATACGCCGGATATACTGATGCTAATTGTGTTGACGTTTCATATCGCATTATGTTGTAATTATACCGTGTGTGCACAATATCACGATATAGGGAATGTACGAATATTTATTACACATGTAGTTTCCTTCAATGTGTGAATTCCTGCTTCTCGAGTATTTGCGAACGTTTCTATAAAAATAATGAATAAATAATGTCCCGAACAAAATTCCTCGACGAAGTTCCCGTTGAAATTCCGCTGCTGCGTGAATATCTTTCGCACTCGCTCTGTATTAGGTCGGCGCATATGAAATGTAGTTTATCCAAAGTTTGAATTTCAAGGGTCAATATCGTCTATTAGATTTCATCCGATGAATTATAAGTTTAATTAAAGTAGGGAAGTTTTCCTATCGATCACGTGATGAAATAAGAATAGCGGAATCACGTTGGCCATCATCGCCGTGCGATTAATCACAACATTGATATAATTTTCCATCGAAGTAATTGCGAACGAGAAAGCTTGAAAAATCAACCGAGGAACGACTTTCTACAAAATACTTCGAGGTCATTATTTTCGGCTGTAATTTGCAGAAAATTTCAAAATTCAAGAGATTGAGAACGTTTTTTAAACAGACAAGAATATCTAAAATGGATTACTCGTTGTAATATTTAGTAGATGGAAGGAATTTCCAATTTTCTGTTCATGAAAGTGTAAGAATCCGCGATTTAATCAAATATTTCTAAAGAACTGGAAAACGATTAAATATAACGACCGATGAATAATTCGGAATATAAAGATCGATCTCCGATATCACATGAGAAGCGCACACATGTAGTTTACCTCGTTTTCGATCCTCAATTTCGACCGATAATTTAGCAGCTTGTCACGAGCGTGCTACCATGAATGTATACGTTTCTACATCGCGTATATCCCCGGTACTAATCAGAATAATCGGTTATCTCCGTTATCGAACCTGGCTTCATTGGCTCATGAAGATTTCAGCGTCCGCTCCGTTTATCGAACCAACTCGCGCCAAACGGCGACATCCAACGCGCATTCGTTTTATAATAAAGGGCGACTTGCATTATTCAATTCTTAATATGGTACGCGTGCCAGTCACATGCAGGGATAAAAGGATTATCATTCGAACGCATGGATTTTTATGCATATTTATGAGAAGTATGATCGAAATATCAAGAAGACAGAGTTACTTGCAATTTTACGACTTTGAATTGAATTTTTTCCCCTTGCCCCGTGACTTTCTTTCTTCAGAATTATTTATTTAGACGAGTATTAATTATCATAATTGTAACGTCGTATTAAGTGTAAAATATTGAAACATTGTATGTGACTTGAATTTCTCTAATCCTGACCATAGTTCGTAGCACGAGATACTTTGTAAACTCGACAAGAGACATTCTTGTGTCTTATTAGATCACAAGAGAAAATGATTTTATCGTGTACTTTTGAAAGGAATTGAGATGTCTGGAAAATTGTTATTTCATCTTAATTTTCAATTGAACCAAAATTTGGATTAACTTTTTATTAACAAAAGTTTGAAATAACAAACGTTCCTTAGTTCCCCGACGAGAGCGTGTAGTTTTATTTTTTCCCATCCACCGTCGAATAACTTTTTACTCTTCTAGTCTTAAACAAACTGGTCGCTATTCCTCTGGCTCGAGCCTTCAGAAATCAAAATAATCCTCCCGTATCTCTCGCTGGGGGGCCATTTAATAAGACATTTGTACAGGAACATGGTTCGTACAAGAATAAGTTAAAGCTTATGAGAAATCACGATGATACGAAAAGTAGAAGATTCCTTCAGTGCAGGCGAACAGCAATTTTTCAGCAAGGAATAAAAATTCGTCCCGTGACCTGCATTGCAGGATCCGCGACGCCTAATCATCATTTTCGAATTTCCAACGACGATTCGTTTGCAACTCGCTCGCTCCCCGGTCGTTAAACAGCTTCTCTTTTCACCTGGGCATTCACGTCGCGTATAATGTAATCGCGTATCACCGATATCAGGTCCCGATGCGCGATAGCGGTCTACGATCTCGCCGATCTTTCGGCCGAATGCGTTCCAATCAAAATTGAAATTTAGAGGATGGTTTAATTCACGACTACTGTGTCACACACACACACACATATACCATGACGATCCGTTCAAGCGAGCAAACGAAAGAACCAACGAACGAACGGAACGAAACGAAACGAAACGAACGATCGAATGGCCGAGCAACTCGCAGTCGATCACCGTGCCACGATAAGCGGTGATTGGTTCGAACGGGATGCGTTATTCGTCAGTGATACAAAAGTCGCGAATATTCGCGCTTGAGATTGCGATCGAATTTCCATCGGACCTCCTCCTCCTCCTCCTCCTCCTCCGGAACGATAGCGATCGAATGATACAAAGAGAGATATATCAGAGTAAGGGGTTATTCGAGTTGGTCAAGCTTCGTTATCTTGAAATTCAATCTTCAGCTTGAACAAATGGGACGATCAAATTTGTCGTATATCGTGGGGCATTGGGTATTTGTTTTTAATACTAAAACTATATCGGTAATCAAGAGCGTAGCTGCGCCATATTCCATCCGAGAAATCCAAATGGACATAAATTATTATTTTACGCGTAATTATAATTTCTATCTATGTGATCACATTGTGCATTGTTACATTAAATGATAATGACGATCTGTATTCTTGGCTGGCTGTTCAAATCTCCAAGAAAAATTCGTCGTCCGTTCGTAACGTTAGCTGAAGTTAACGTAAGAATAAAAAAGAAAAGAAACTGATCATGGAAGAATTAAAGTGTCCTACAATCTGAATCCAGCGGGATGCAATAAAAATGGAATAAAAACTGTTCGACGTCGCGTCCAAGAAGTGTCGTACAAAGTATCCCCTACAATCGCAGTCGCCACGTTGTCTAAAACGCAACAATGAAATACAAATACAAATATACGTTCCTATCTGAATCTTCGTTTCTCGAGGAAATCGAGTTTATTACCCGACCGTCTCGAATAACTCCGCCTAACCGTTTGACGCGGGTAATCGTTCGGATATCACCGTTCGAGTAAAATAACGAATTTAAACGGCTTACGGAAAGCTATCGGCGGATCGACGCTCGAAACGGCAGTCTTTCGGCGCAGCGGGAGCCTGGATCAACGGGTAGATATCGCTCGTCTTGCTCGCCCCGTTCGATCGATCGAATAGCCGAAAGAATATGGTAGTTAAAAAAAACGAGGGTGAAAAAAGAAAGAAGAGAAAAAAAAAAGAAGGGAAAAGAGAAAGAGGGAGAAAGAGCACGTGTACGCGGAAACAATACGATCGGTGTCGATGACACGCGCCAACGACGTTGCCCGTTTTACGCGTATCTCGAACACTGCGGTCGAAATCGATACGAGAGCTTGCGAAACGTTTCGCTCGTTATTATCCGCCTCGCCAGTTGAGATTAGCGAATGCGCTAGCTTTTAATGATCCGGATACATTGCGCTCGTATCGCCGCGCTCAGCCAGCGCAACATAGTAATTACGACTTATTTCTCGCTGCCCGATCTCTCTCTCTCTCTCTCTCTCTCTTTCTCTCTGTGTATGTGCGTGTCGCGCCGTGTCTTTTTAATCCTCCCGTCGCGAGCTTGATAGAGCGCGATCCTGCGCGCCAGTGACGTCACATTCGATCACACCGTTCGCTCGTTGCAATGAAAAAAAAAAATAGAAAAAAATTTAAAAAAATGAAAAAATAAAAAAATAAAAACGGAAGAAATTATATACGGCGAGAAGCTGGAGAGAAGTTTCGCTTGGGTATGAATCCTTGCGATTTTTCCAGGGGAACGATTTGAAGAGGAGGCGATAGGAAGCGGTTGGCCGATTGATGGCCGCCAGGGCTCAATTTCGACGATCGAAAATTCACGGGGGCTACTTCGTATTCCGAGAACCCGTGGCCAGAGAATGGATACGCGCAACAGCTGCGACTGCCAGTGAGAAATGTACGACTGATAATAAAGAATGTCTAATGGAATGATCATTGCGCGATCGCGACGAAACGGATGATCTTCCACCGTGTGGAAAAATCAAGTCAAGAATATAGGATATAGGTGTTTTCACGCGACGCTTCTCCAGAAGATGCGAAGAGCGAGCTTGAGCTTGAACTTGGCTAATTTCGCACTGAACCGAGACGAATAATCGACAGAAAGAAGATCATTCTACGTACGGATCGTTTTCTGGCCCTTTTTACCCTTAAATCCTCAAAGCGACTAAAGTAAAATTGTTATCCGCAGTTTAACTCGACCAATTACGTCTACATTTCAACGATATTGATTAATCTCGCGCACGATCCGATATCGCTCGAGACGAGTGGTTAACGTCTCAATTAACCGACTCCGCTAACACGTCTAACTCTCGTTTCTCGAGTCACCATCCCAGGTCGATAGCACGGTACACACGATTACGCAAACGAGGCGAGATTGAGGAGACGCGATCCTCGGTATCCAGCGAACGACAGTTGCTACGCCATTGGCAACGAGCCGATACGAGAGGAGCGAGGAAAAAGTGGATGCGTAGTAGCAGAGAGGGGTAAAAGCAAAGAGGCGGGTAACTGGGTACCGGCGGAAAATGCGAGTACGTAAGGAGATAAGTGTCACAACAGGGAATACAAAGTCTTTTCCTTCGGCTCTCTCTCTCTCTCTCTTTCTTTCTTTCTTCCGCTTAGGCAGCCCGGCGTGCGTTCGCTCGGCCGTGAGCCAGAGGAAAATACTGCTCCATAGTTGAGCCGTACGTAATCTATACCTCTCCACCCTATATCGTTGCAGGCCTGGCCCCGCTGTACCCTCTGGAGCAGCTAGGCGCTATAAATTTTCCCACCTGAAAATCCCCCGATACGTGCACGCGCGTGCATTTGCCCGTTCGTTTGTCCGTTCGCTTGTTCATCCGCGAATACAACTTTCCTATAGGCCATATATCTGTTGAACTGCCGCCACCGACTCGCATGCAGCCAATCGAGAGCCGGGACTGGGAGCGCGCCGGAGAAAAACCACCGTCTTAAATTTTCATCGAGCCACCCTCCTCCTCCTCCTCCCCCCGCCCCCCGAAGTCAACTTTCCACTCCGCGTGGTCGTATCGCGACTCTGCCTCGCTTCGCGCGACACTTCGAGACGAGTGAAACCCCTCGCACGATGGATTTCAATGCCACGGGTCGACTGTTGACCCAAACGAAGAGACGAACACGGTTGTCGGTGATAGAAAAGGTGAGATTTCGGTGATCGCGCGATTCGAGATGAGAGAAGATAGATAAAAACGATTCAAGATTATTTTGTCCATTTTTATTCGTATTTCCTCATTTTGTATATTTTCGATATCTCATCATTCGTGTTACTTTACTTTAAAACGAACGACTGCAAAATTATTGTAACCTGCTCTGTGAATCTTCGCTCTTGATTGGCCAACGAATAGTTTTAGTAACGAAATTGAAACAATACGTACGACTCAACGTCGAGAGAGACTTTCGTAAAAACCGACATTTCACCGCGTATGGGGATGCAAATGTGCCTCGCTGTCGCGCTCGTTGTATCTCTTCTGCCGGTCCAGCACACTTGTTCGCCGACGATAAAGACGGGCGCTGCGACTAGAAGGGAAACAGAAAGAACGAGAACCGGGGAAGAACGAGAAAAGGAACGAGGCGAAGAGAAAGCAAAACTCGCGGGGCAAGTTTTTCCCCGTAGTCGCGGCGGAAAACCCGGAGAAAAATATTTTTCCATGCGCCTCGTTGACACTTGCGAGGAAGAAGCCGGGCAAGCCGAGAATGCAAGAAGAAGAGGAAAGAAAAATGAAGAAAAAAGGAAAAAGAGAAACAAAGTGGCCTGACTTTTAGCCCCGTTCCCCCGTGAAACTCGCGACGTTTCTTCGTGCCTTCGTAGCTATCTCGCGATACGAGTCTCATTCGTGGTCGCGATCGTTGCATACAAAGTGCCATCGGAAACGAATTTCCCCTTAAAAAGTCCCTGATATAACTATCTGCGTCGACCTATTTTCCTTTGCTTCCTTTTTCTTCTTCTTCTTCTTCTTCTTCTTCTTCTTC
>CAJDYZ010001988.1:10986-30827 GCA_903986555.1 Heterotrigona itama
AAAACCTAGTTTGCTACGTTGTTCGGTATTCCATTATACCAAAGATCAAAGAAATAGCCTACTACGCATGTATAATAATCTACGCAATAGACACCCTCTAGTTCCCACACACAGAAAAGATTTAGTCCCATTGAAACATAATGAAAATCAAAAGCAGATGTTCGTGTGCTCCCGACAATTGTATCGTACCCAAACATAAAATCGAAGTGAACAGTGACTCAAAGTGTCGTGTATACACGTGATTGGACATTTACTTGTTCCCAATCGAAGCTTGGATACCATACCTAAAGCAACTTGAGGAATGTAAGGCTTTATGTCAGCTGGTTTCAACGATGTGGCCAACGGAGTACTTGGCCCGTTCACCAGAACCGAACCAATATAATTTAACAGCTTCTGGGCACGGTTCTGACTCGGGTGAAATTGGAATAACTGCGGATTCTCGTCGATGAAGTACGTGTCGACGTTTCCATTGAGGAACTTTTGATTTTCTAGCACGTTCAAGAGGAATGGGATGTTGGTTTTCACTCCGCGGACTCGGAACTCGCGAAGAGCACGGTTCATTTTCGCACAAGATGATTGCAAGTCGCCTGCGTGAGCTATAACCTGAGAACATAAATAAAAGAGTGACAGCACTCTTTATGATAAAAGAAAACAAGACTTTCGTTGGTCTTGCATTGTGTAATGGTATTAGTACTACTATTTAGTTCTGAATTATGGTGTTGTAGAGATTAAATATAAAATAAAGGACAAGGTAACGAATACAAATTAATAACTAATAAACCCGGTCACCACTCAAAAAAAACTCCTTTTCACAACTCAATCAACCCTGTCTTCGATTTGTCAACTCTGTTCCACCATTCGATTGACTGTTTCTTTTTCTTTTTTTTTTTTTTTTTTTTTTTTTTTCAAAAAGAAGAACGACTCACGTCGCGCTTCTACCACTATATTCATACTTTTCCTTTTTACACGAATTTAGCTTCACTCAGCAAACACTACAGGCTGTCTGGTATAATTAAACGCATTACAATTAAAAGTTATGACTTAAACCTACAATGTTACAGTATCAACAAGTTTTCTGACTCTAAGAAGAGCAAGTTTAAGACTGACAGTCGCTGATAAATTATGGATTTTCATGCATTTATAAAAATATATAAAATGTCCCGAGTAACATGTAATACGGAAAGCAATTTTCTGTTTTTTTAATTGCACGAGGGTGCACATCATTCGATGTTTATAGTCTGAAGAGATATCAGAGATTGAGATCTATAGAAAAATTTTGACCTTTTATAAAAAAAAAAATGTATAAAGCACAGTTTAATGTTACAGCCTTTCTTTAATACGATGCATACTACAAATTGAATTGATAAATTTATAAATGATCTGAAAAGAAATAATAGCTCGTTTCTTAATTAAAAAAAAAAAAAAAAAAAAACCATTTTTTTTCTGAGAATATAACAAGGGTATAAAAACTTATACAAAAAAGAAATAACAAGAGAACTATACTGAAAAATGATATATTATTGCAAGAAGCCTTTAATTATCTTTACCTTGACGAGAAGCGAATCGTAGTAAGGTGAGATAATGGCTCCAGCGAATGCGGATGCACCATCCAATCGAATACCCATACCTTCTCCAGAACGGAACACTTCGATTCTTCCAGTATCCGGTTGGAAGCTCTTCGCAGGATCTTCCGTTGTCACACGGCATTGTATGGCGAAACCCTGGGGAATAATCTTCTCCTGAGTCATACCCAGCTCAGGTAACGTAATACCCTCAGCAATACGGATTTGAGATTGCACCAAATCGATTCTAAAAAGAACATAATCTTGCGTTGGTCTGATAGAAATTATAAGGGAGATTGATATAGGAGATTGATACAGATGTATGAAATTTGTTGTTGAAACTGTTTATTGTAATATGGAGTCGTTTGAATGCAAGATAATTTAATTACAATTTTCGCCAAATTTTTCTATGGAAATGTTTTTATGCAATGACTTTATGAAGTAATACAGTATATGTATTCTTGATATGTAAGGTGAAATCAATGCATATCACGTGTGAAATTGACTCGTGTAAGATGTGACCAAGAATATTAATTGTAAGTACATAGATTAAGTCTCTATAGTATCATAATTTGAAATTACATAATTCTCTGTTATTTTATCTTGGAAGATATATGTTCATTTGTCCATATTTTGCAAATTTCATTCTGTATACTTATTGCTTTTTTATTATATTTCATCAATGTCCTATTGTAAAAATACTCAGTAAATTATTTAGAATAATTGTTAATTTCCAGATTTTAAACTGAAATAAATAGCTAGGATTGACCGGTAATCTTTTTCTTTTATAATTAAACGAAATTTTGATTATAGAGAATTGTTAAACTTGGGAGGTGATTAATTTTTTGTTGCATTCCACTGCATCCTCTATGATAGATCCTCTATCATTTACAACTATATATAATTAAGTTATAATAGTAATTAGTAACCAACTTAATTTGATTATAATAACTAATTTAATTTAGTAACTATCAGTGCATATTAATAAACTCCAGCAATTCTGCCGTCAAGAGTCTATTGTACTTACGTAAATGCTGAAAATCACGTGCAGAAAATACAATAGACATGCTTATGCAGATTACTTGTCACGTCATATCTTTCCGCCGATATATGTACATACCCAGTGATCTCCTCCGTAACAGTGTGCTCGACTTGTAGCCTAGCGTTGACTTCGATAAAGTAGAAATTTCCGGATTCATCGGCCAAAAATTCCACGGTGCCAGCATTCGAGTAACCAACATGCTTCGCCAATCTAACAGCATGTTCTGTCATTTTGTTCCTGATCTTAGGATCTAAGCTTGGCGCAGGAGCAATCTCGACGACCTGAAATTTCCAACATAATTAACTCCTTTGGAATTTAATAAATTTTAGAGAACTACATCAGAAAAGCAAGTAGTCAATCGTTGCAATCATGGTTAAAATATGTAAAAAACTTTTAGGATAAATAATTAACTATTAAGGATCAAGCAACAATTTATTTATTAAATACATATGTATAAAACTTGATTAGTCTCTCCACAATATGTATTTATTTGTCCCCATTTTCTGATGTAGTTTTTTATTCATTTTAAACTGGTATTCCAGAGTTCCTCCACGATAAAAAGTTTTAATAAAATTTCATTCTTCAGTTTCATTCTTCTGCAAAAGATTGTCATGAATTTTACACGCTCAAGGTGGCCTACTTGCTTAAACAATTTTGCGGTCTCGTTTCATTTATTACAATGTTTCACGACAAATATACGTTGAACTAGAATCCTTCAATTACTGTCGTTTTTCTTCTACGCTTCTTTTTTTTTTTTTTCTTCGCATACTTATCCTGTAGTTTTTCAACTCTGTCCCCGTTTTCCTTGCGATATACGAGAACAGCCAAGCAGTAAATGTCATTTAAGCGCATAACAAGTTCTTGAACGACGTGAAGAAATAAGACGGTGATTTTTTTCTTTCGTTATTCCTCGCGAAACATGGTAGTTAGGGCACAACTAAGTAATTATATGAATTTCTAGATTATAGATCTTAGAATTGTAGATTTTTAGATTTGACATTAAAATATACGAAAGGTACGAAAATTACAGAAAATATATATAATTACGTTATAATTAAACAACTTTCCAAAGCAACGAATATTTTTTTATGTCTGTAACAAGAAATATTCTTCATTGGTTCAATTTAGTTTCATATGGTTATTATATCGGCGTTGATCTATTGCATCGTATGATATAATAGAGCCTAAAGATATTCACCAGAATTTTTCAGAGCAATTGATAGTTTTTTATAAAGTCTTTTGTAGACTTACATCAGCAAATTTTTAGAAATTTAAATGGTTTTTCCTAAAACATATAAATACGAGATATTAGAATACAAGATAAGTAAAATATATAAATAAAATATATAAATCTTTGTTGTATTAATTATAAACCTTTTTCCTACTTTTTAACCTTCATTTTTCCAATACTCTATCATCTATGTAGTATCAATTGTACTAATTACATAAAGTCAAAAATGTGACGTTTTCTGAAGAAACTATTATATCTCAACATGATTAGAATCTTAACACAACAAAAAGTGTTTAAAATTAAATTAGAACATCAAAACTTGTTGTACTTAATGAGAAGATTCTTAAAACGAAAAACATTAGATTCTTATAAACGTTTGTTGATATAAATTCTTAAAGTAATCTCTCGTTTCATTCCACTTTGACTTATCGCGCTTCGACCATGTGCTACGCTTCAAAATATTGAGCTTCAATTTGTTGTGTTTCAAACTATTGCCCTTCAGTATTTTTATCGTTTCAATTTATTGCACTTCAACATATTGTACTTCAACATACTATGCTTCACTTTAATGCCCTTCGAAATATTGCGCTTCAATATACTGCATTTCGACGTGTTGCGCTTCAGTTTATTGCACTCCAACATATTGCGCTCCAATTTATTATGATTCAACATATTGCGCTTCGACATATTGTGTTTCAATTTATTGTGCTTCGACATATATATAGTGCTCTATTACACTTTGACATACTGCGCTTCAATTTATTGCGCTTCAATATATTACGCTCCGACATGCTGCGCTTCAGTTTATTGTGCTTCAATATATTGCGCTTCAACTTAATGCACTTCGCATATATTACCGTTGTCATAAAAGAAAATCACCACAAAATAAAGAATCGTAGAAGACTTCTGATGTTTATTAATACCACTTATGAATATATAATATTATATTAATATGCATATTTAAAATGATTCCTTCTGCAGTATAATACTATTTGCAATATAATGCAGATACAATTTTGAATATATAATATAGAATATATACATTTAATTTTATATTATTTTACATAGAATTAAGAAACCAAAAAATTCGTATGATTCATTTTATTGCATGGTTCTGGAATTGAACTTAAATTCAAGAATAATGTTTTTGGAGAATTTGTCCTGAAATTTTGTATGAACTGTTCAAAAACGCAGTAAGAAATTGAAATTTTAATTATCAAAGTTTGTTTGTGAAAAAAATTGTGCAAAATTGAATCAACGAATAATTCTTGTTACAGGCAAGTGGAAAAATATTAAATTCTTATATGGTTCATCTCATGTTCATTCTTCATCCATCTCGACATTAACGATAATGTCAGGAGGGATTTATAAAAAAAATCCTGTGATTAATGATTAAGCTCTTCAGTTGTGAAATCACTTTTAAAGTCATCTTTACAAACGACTAATTCCACGGAAAAATTGATGTTAACGCAATTTGTAATATCTGATACTCAATTGTTTGACTCATCTAGAATTGTATTTATAAATTATATAACATCGATGTTACATAATTTTGTTAACTATGTAACAACAGCTTATATAATAGTTACACCGATGAATTACGTACGTCTCAAATTTAACGTTGCAATTTATTTTCTTTCGCAATGAAAAATTCAATCGTTATCTATTTTCACGAGAAACGGAAGAGTTTTCATTAAATTAATTCCCCGAAAAAAAGTTCGATATTTCTTCACCTAAATTTTATAAAATTCAAAGAAATTCTAACTATATTGTGTGTACACACTTGCTCTTTAATGGATCAAGAAATAAGTGCAATAACTATCAAAGTGAATAAACGATTTTATGAATGGCTACCGTCCACGAATGAGACTTAGAACTCTTCTCGTCTACTGACCTTTTGATGACGACGTTGGACGGAACAATCACGTTCGTAAAGATGAACGACATTGCCAGCCTTGTCTCCCAATAGTTGCACCTCGATGTGCCTTGGCCTCTCGATGAATTTCTCAATGAACATCGCTCCATTCCCGAAAGCGGCTTTCGCTTCCGAGGAAGCACGATCGAACATCTCTCGAACTTCTTCCATTTGTCTCACGACTCTCATCCCTGAGAAAATGCAAGAAACATCATGTACTGTGCGCAGATTTCAAAAATCATCAATTTTAAAGAAATTTGAAACAGGATATTGTAATATTGACACTATCATGAAACGGAAGTGTTTCTTCTTCGTGAGCGTTTATGAAACTTGACACAAGAACTACCAATGAAATGATGAAAATAAGTAACTTTTTAGCAATTTTTTTCGATAGATCCAACAATGATGTATTTTTAGACTTGAATTAGACTTTTTGTAAAGTAAGTAATGAAAAGTTTCTTTATAAAAATAGATCCCTGGTTGTATTAAAATGGAATTTTATAACAGAATAATGTTACTCTAAATGTATGTGTAATTACTGTATGGGATATAGAATTATTTTAAAAATTTGAATTTTTTCCGATTCTCTAAATTTTTCTATTTTATTTTAAACTATTTTGTTTTATTGCTTTATTTTCAATTTTATGCTTTAATGATTGGTAGTTCTAATGTTAACTAATGTTAAATAGCAAGACAATTTTCTGCATATAAATAGAAATTATACATGTACATAGATATAGATATTTCTACTGCAAGTTTGAAATTTAAAATGGAATTACAATTGAAGTAGAAATTTTCGTAGAGATTTGGAATGAAATGAAGAAGAATTTGGAATGGAGATGAAAGTTAAAATTTAAATTAATATAATTCAATTTAAAATTTTTTAATTTAATTTAATTTGAAATAGAATAAATAGTATTTCTATTGAGAATTTGAGAAATGATTCTTTCTTTAAGAATTGTTCGAAATGATTCTTCTTTAAAAATTGTTTACTTTGAAAGTTTCTTGAATTTTTAGATAATTAACTTTAATTAACTTTATGCACATCCTTGCTGAAAATTTTTATTTTCCACGAAGATAATAACGATAATGCATTTTTATTTGTGAACAGCTATCTAATCTGCTGTACAGTTCGCTTCGAGTTACACGAAATGACTCAATTTTAATTTCGTTACGAACACATATTACTTTGCTCATCTCCGAGTCTTGCTAAGTAAGTAATATTTGCAATATAAATATAATCTATGTCTATTCTATTTTGAAATGTGTTAACGTTGCAAAATCATTGAAATAATCGTGTGATATATATGTATATGATATACATGTATAATAATCAATTAGTTTCAAATAACACGTTCGAAACTTTTAAAAAATGCGTGTAAAAAGTACTCGTGCACTCGATGGAAGAAAAATTGTCAAACCTTAAACTTTTATAACTTCGTAAAAAAAAAAATCGTGCAACAAATTTCAAGGAACTGTTGTAAAGGAAAGACTTCAATCCTTAAGATCATGGTTGATTCAGCTATGGAAAAATTTTTTTTTCAGTGTTCATACGTTTGCGTAGATACCTTTTCTCTAGAAAATTTTACAAATTCAAATGCCCTTACGAGCATTGAAAAAATTTCTTAACATAATCAAATTCACAACATAATCTTGAAGATTGAAATCTCCTTTTAAAGATCTCTTTAAAATTTGCTGTATAATTTTCTCCATGGAATTCTAGAAATCCTACTGTTCTTCTCAGTTCTTCATCATGTTGTATCTTTCTTCTTTTACAATATCTCATGCAGAAAATTATATTAAATACTAGTATCAAATATTTAAATTCTACCAAAACTACGTGAATAATAATATCGAGAAGAACATCAGGGTTAAAATATCGACGACTTTTCACGAAGCGCGCGAATAGTTTTTACATCCACTATGCAACATCTTGATCTTCTAGATAAACGAATCATTCAATCCCTTTCTACTTCAAAAAAATCTTCAAAATATTTCTGAATGTTCTTCGATAATTGCTTCACTCTTACGAGGAGTATCACTGAGGGAACCAATAAGAGTTGACGAAGTGTAATTAAGCCTACTCATAAGTCGTACAATAGAGGCAACAAGCATTTCGTGATGAATGAGTGTTCGCGCGAAAGAAGATGAGAACAAAAAGAGCACTAGACATACCAGAAATGAATGCATTCGACGTTGCGCATCCAGGGCATTAGCCTACTTTATCGAAACCTAGTTTTTATTTTCAGACAGAAAATAATCACGAAATAAGGCATTTAATGTGAAAAACCATAGAATATTTGAGTTAATAGAAATAACTTAAAGAAACTTCTCTATTTCTATTAAAATTTATTGATTTAAGAAAAAAAAAAAAAAAAAAAAGAAAGAATAAGATTTGACTATTATTTACTGTTGATAAAGTGGAGATCCTACCTCTTCCACCTCCACCGTAGGCAGCTTTGAATATCACCGGAAGTCCATGTTTCATGCAGAATTCCATCGCTTCGTCAGACGTGGTGACTGGTCCATCTGTTCCTGGAACAATTGGCACTCCAGCGTCTATCGCAGCTTGCCTCGCAGCTACCTAAAAATTTGCATTATTTTTATGTAGAAATCTGCTCATTCTGTGTCATTTGCATTATTTGTACATAGATCAGTTTAATAGATAATAATAGATGGATTAATTTAATAGATTAGTTCAAAAATCTTGCTTTCAATTCTCAATTGGTATTATTCTGAAATCTAGAGTTAAATTATCCGATTTTGGGACTTTTAATCTAATTTCATTTTATTATTTAATTAATTTAGTAACTTCTCTTATGGAGAATGTAAAATGTAAAATGTATTTAAATGTCCCTATAACGGTATATACTAATTGAGGATTAATATTCAAATTAAATTTAGGTTTCACATTTCAAAATGTCTGAAAGAAAATTGCTTTATACGCATAATCTGAAGATCACTTAACCGTGTATACGATAGTAAATAAATTTCTGCAAATTCTTTGTACAAAAGAAATAGTTCTAATTTAATCTAACTTGTGTATTCAAGAAGACTCCTCTTTTGAACTTCTAAGATTAATGGTTTAATCGAAGTTATGCAGAAAGATATCAAACCCAATGATCTAAAATTGAGCTTCATTTCTAGTAGATATATTTCTATTCAATTTTTTTATATCTTTTTAATGTCTTATTTAGTAGCAAATAATATAGACAATAAAGTATAAAATGAATAGACAAAACTAAAATGGAATTGTGAACTTGATGGTTTTGACAACTGTATAACGAATTCTTTACAAAATGAAACTCACAAAATTATAGAAACCGTATTTGTGTTAGATCTTTTGTCTTGACAATCAGAGCACCCGAATTATAACCCGTCGTAAATGATAATTTTGTTAAAAAAATCTTCGTACCTTGTCACCCATTTGTTGGACAACTTTCGGACTGGGACCGATGAATCTTATTCCAGCATTGATCACTGCCTCCGCGAAATCCGATCGCTCGGAGAGGAAGCCATAACCAGGGTGAATGGCGTCCACATCGTTCTCCTTCGCGACTCTGATGATTTCCGGAATACTTAAATAAGCCTGGACAGGAGGAAGCCCTCTGCCAACCACGTAACCCTCGTCCGCTTTTTGCCTGTGCATCTGCATCTTGTCCTGTTCGGAATAAATGGCCACCGAACGGATTCCTAGTTCGGTACATGCTCGAAATACACGAATGGCAATTTCTCCTGTAAGAATGATAAGTCTATTTTGTTACAGCGGTACGTGTTTCTAGAATTTGCTTTCATTTGTAGAATTTCTATTTCTATTTCTATTTCTAGTTAGCATCAGAAATTTTCATACAGTCGCTGTTATTAATTAACACTATGCTCAAAAGATTACATTGATTGGATCATTCAACATTTTTTCTTATAAAATTATTGTCACGATATAAAATTGGACATATCTATATTTATATCTGATAATGCACAATTTCAAAAGAAATTTAATTTATTTACTGTTAGTAAAAGAATTCATTAATTTAACTTTTTATTGTAGGTATTAATTTTTTACCAGCATGTCAATTTCATACCATAAGTTAAATTGGAAAAATGACAAACGAATAAGAATTAGAACGCTTACTGTTGTAAAAAAAAAGGCGTAAAATAATTCGGATCAACAAATTGATTGATTAAACAGATTAAAAATAAATAAGATACACATAAATTTTTGTGATCCTGTGCGTCATCATGAGATTTAATATTTCTTGAAACATTCAATTCTAAAACTCATTTCATCCGGTATTCATTATCCTCTGTGAGGATTTCCGTACACAATTAAACAGAGTGTTTGTTCGATACTCGAAATTATGAAATTCCTATGCTGATTTATCGCATAGTCAGTCTTGTTATAGATAATGATTGAGACGCTTCATTATCAAATGCTCATTAAAGATAAATGTACATACGTATATACTTGCAAAGGATTTATGAACGTGAGAGCATTTACCGTTATCAAGATGAAATATTCTACGTTTAATTTTGTAATTCTCATATCGCATGAAATATCGTTTCAACACGTGAATGTTAATAATTTGACACGGACATAATTTTTAACAATAATTCGCATGAACACAATTGTAACGTTAAAATATTTAGACTGTTCTCACGTTCTCTTGAAAAATTATTTTAACACATTATTTTCTTTCATTTGTATTAAACTGAGTTGATCGAAATAGTAAATTGTTATTGAATACGTGCGAAAAAAATGAGTGAGGAGTATAGTATGTATATTGATAACATTGATACGATTAATGTATTATTATATAATTAAGGAATTCATTGAAGCAATTCGAAATAATGTATTTTTTTTTCTTTTTTATCAATGCATTTGTTCACAATAATAAGAAAGAACTTACAAGACACATTTATAGTGTTAAATATATGCATGGACGATATTCACAAACCAAACAGATTAACTTTAGTTTTTGAATATTTTTAAATTTTATATTTTTGATATGTTAAATTTCATATTTATAAATATATTATATTTTAAGTAATAAATTTTCTTTAATAAGTAGACTTAACACTAAATGACAAAACTTTTTTTGGCCACTGAGTGACAATTAAATAATTCCAGAAGTCAATGTGATTATATTATATTTAAAAATAAATTGCATTTTGCATGTATGTAAAATAAATTATGCTTGCAGTAATACATTCTACAATGTTTATCTGAATCTAAGAGGAATCTTAAAAAAGAAAGGAGTCTTAAAATATACTATTTTATCAATTTCTTCATTTTTTGTTTGAGTTATGTTTTACTATAAAACTAAACGAACAAGAATGTCGTTTTTTGACTTGTCGTTTTTCACTTTCATCGCAATTCTTTAATCTAAAAACTTGAATTTTTCCTATTAACAGAGTATGATACTGAGGAAGGAGTTTTATTTTTCTTTTAGAAAATATATATTATTCATTACCATGAAGATACGTTATCCTATTGATTGATTATTAAAGAATTCTGTTATCAAACGTAGACACAATACTCGCCTTGCATCAATTCGCTCTATCATCTCGTTCTGATTCGTCAGTCGATCAACATTTCCACCATATAAATGTACTCGGTCATGAAAATCTATGTTTATTTTAAAATTACAAATATTTAAACAAAATCGAGAATTTCATAGACACTAATTTTAATTATTACTCAAAATTATACGAAAAATTTATTGACAATATAAATATACTCAGCCATGAAAATTTACGTATATTTGAAAATTTTAAATATTTAAAGAAAATCGAGAATTTTACAGACGCTAATTTTAATTATTAGTTAAAATTACATTAGAAACATTTTCTAATGGAAAAGATGAATAAGTAAAAAGTATGAGTAATGAGATCTACTATACTATGGGTATATCAAAATATGCAATAAGTGTTTTTATTATTATTGCAACTATAATCAGAGAAAGTTCTTTTTATTCCTTTTATTTAAGATGTCCAAAATTCTTTCTTTTCTGTTTTAAACATTTGAAATTTGATAGATATACGATAATTCCTATTAATATTCAAATGTCATGATGCTGGGGAGATCATTATATTATTTATCATAGTCTTATTAAATTAATTGTTTTTCACTGTATTAAAACATTTGTTACGGTTAATAGAAATAGAAATTTCATTTATTTAATGCATATAGTTTTTTATATACGACAGATATACACTGTAGATATGTACATCTTTAAAACTCTTTCACTAAATATCGTCAATTCTTTACATTCAAATATTAATTACTAAAAATAATTGAAAATAAATTCCTACGAATAGTAAAATGTGATAAATTTTCAATATTGAATTCCAAAAGTGCGATAATTTTCGAGAATGAAAGGTCAGGCTTATAAAAAAGAAATAACATTATTGACAATCTTTCGATCATTGATAATCTTAAATGAAAAAGGAAAAGCAAAAAATACATTATTTAATTGTGAAATCTTTAACTGGTTTATCATTAGTGGGTCAGTTACGATTCAAGCTAAAGATAGACACGTGAATGGCTTGACTTCGAACTGACAAAGAGATATTGAAAGATAACAGTACACAGAACTTTAGTTGTAAACAAATGAAATGGAAAAATTTGACAAGTGTAAAAAATTTAACAAACTTTACTTTTCGGTCCATCGATATTTCATTTCAGAGATATTATCTTTTTATTAACGTTTTATTACTTTGTATAATATTGTTTCTCTTTCTTTTCATATATATATATATCACTTATACGTAATAGTACTTCTGATAAAATAAAAATATGTAATGTAATTTTAATCGTTTTTTTTTTTGTACAAAATAAGTATTATGCAAATACATTAACAAAAATAGAAAACAAAAACAGATAGAAATAATTATTGTATTCTCCAAATTCTGAGCAATTGCATTATTTTCACCTCAATGAGTACTTTTTTTCTAAATATATAAAATTTGTTTTCACTCATTTTTTCTTACATTCGTAGATTTATCGCCCTGCAATGTTATTCATATCAAATACTGAAAAACAATTTTTTCCAAATTTTCTTTACCCCTGACCTCAATCAATTAATTTATATCCACGAACTTTGACATGAATTTCTTGCGTATCTTTCTAAATATATTTTGCTAAAGAGCTGAACCACATGCTTAAAATATACACTTATCGTAATCTTATAACATAATAAATCCACAAAATGAATTGCGAAATACGCGTCGTGCGTTGTACAGAGAAGAATAAATATGATATTCATCGTGTATGAAATAGAAGATTTTCGAGATCGTAAGAAAAATTGAAAAAGAAGAGAAAGAGAGAAAGAGAGAGAGAGAGAGAGAAAACGAAAGCTCACCTCGATTGGCAACCAGGACGCTCCTGATAGGTTTGTACTGAACATCTGTGCCGAAACATCTTCTTGCAACTTTGTACACTTGCAACACGTTCCTATGTTTGACCAATGAGTACCTAACACGCGAGGAATGCATCTCTATGATCTAGATTCGCAACACCTTCACTAAATATATCAATTTACACTGTTCGATTGAAATTCAATATACTCTTAAATATACTATATATCGAATTAATCTTTGTCAGATATCTCTTTCGAAGTTTCCCTCAACAATATCACGTTCTTTCAACGAGAAGCCACTTTCGTACCCGCGAAAAATCTTTCGTACCTGCGCGCGTAACAGGGAAAATATGTATCTTTCTTCATGCAACGCGAAATTTATCACTATTTATCACTCGTATAACGACTTTTGCACAGGTCTCGATGTGTCGTGAAAGTTCAGCTCGAACGGTTGTGGAAGTTGCACCTCGTTCCTTATCGAGAGTCCGACGTGGAGTGATTGCCAGGTTCCTGAAACAATAGATATTCAAGTTCGCACGTGATCAAACAAACCCGTGCAATTAACGCATGAGAGGGTAGAAATATTCGAAACAGAAGAAGTCTCGACGTCGTCTCGAGTTTATAGTTGGTCGAATTGTTAAATATTCTGGTGCAAATTGTTGCGATCGTCGACAGGCACACCTGGACGATGTTTGCCTCGAATGACGAAACATCGAGTCTTATCTCTCAATTGTTATAATTATTGAACATCAGTGATGTGTGATTGATTTTTCACGAATCTAAAGAAAAAATTGTTAAATTAATTGATTAATAAAAAAAAATCATTATTACTTTATTATTGTTATTATTATTGCTTTATTATTATTATTACATATTAATAATAATTAATAATCTTAATTATTTATTGCGATTATAGGTATTGTAATATGTACTTTCTTAACTATAGGTGTGCCTAATCTTATTGAAGGACTTTATTTTGCAAGCTTCGCTGAACGATGTTCTAATCATAATGGAACATCGTGAATGATATAATTCCTTAGATTGTAAATCGCAATGTTAATCGAACGTGACAAAAAAAAATCAGCGGATTTGCTTGCGATGAAAATATTTTCGATTAGGAACGATCGCTTGATTATCAAATACGACAAAACGTATGAGTCTTCTCATTCTACTATGTTGTCAATAAACTATGTACAACATGCAAAAGTATAAAATATACAAAGTTGATGTACCTACGTAAAATATTGTATAAAAATATAATATTTATTAAAATTTAATATTTATTTACTGTATAAAATATTTATATGAAAATATAATATATATAATATAATATATATTAAAATTTAATATTTATTTACTGTATAAAATATTTATATGAAATTCAAATGTTTTCTGCAACATTTAGCAAGTAAAACAGATTTAGATCTTTTATTTATTCGTGTAAAATATAAAAATATTACACGAATATCCACAGTGTAGTTCATCAAATTATAGTTTTTCTTTCAACGAGAAGCGGACGATGTTTGTTTCTAATGAGAAAACATCGATTGTTATCTCTTAATTATTAATTAATGACTGTTAACGATATGTATAATTGGTTTTTTAGGAGTACAACATCTAAAGACTTTTCTCTGCCAGATATTTGTTAGTCGAGGAATTGATAATGAAGAATATTAATATTCGATAAAATTCCATTGACTGATAACATGCGATAACAAAAATATCAAGAACTGATTGATATTGAGAATCGATTGACATTGATTGATTAATAAATAAAACTTTCAATTATTAATTATTCTCATAATTATTATACTATGTTACATTCTTTTTGAAGAATCCTTTCAAATTATATTCTGTTAAACTATGTATATAATATAATATACCTATCACATATATATCCTTTTCAAAGGAGAAACTTTAAATTGTTCGTCGCGCGACAGTCTGACCGTAATGAAATGAAACATCGTGAGTCATACAGTTTTTCAAATTACAGATCGCGATGTCAATCGAAACGAACGTGACAGAAGATCGATGGATTGCTTATAGTGACGAAAATATTTTCGACTAGGGACGATCGCACGACTGGCGATAGGGCCAAACACGATGAGAAAACATACGAGCCGATTATTCAAATATGAAACCGAACTTGTATTTCTCCGACCTTCGGTAGCGTACTTTGAATCCGGCGGTCATCAACATTATTACACGATACGTTCCTCTTATAAATAAATAAAGCCTCTTTATTAAGGTTAAAGTCTCTTCTGAATATATTGCCCCGATTGCTTACGAAGCGTAACGATGCCTATCAAGTAAATTAAAATGGTAAATTAATTTTAAACGAATGGCCCGAGCAAACATATTATATTATATTATTAGATTATTTAGTTACATATTATATTTCATGTGAATTTGATATATTTATGTATCATCATATAAATTATGAATATGGATTTTGTAATAACATAAATGCAATTTCGATGAGTCGACCGATGCTGAAGAACTTTCCTATAAATTTTGCCTTACAATTAGAATTAAAACTAATTTTGTTATAATAAATTTGTTAATAACGAAGATATTGTTAATGAATAAGTATTAAGATGTTGTTATATTTTCCAAAAGGCTTGTTTTCCAAATGTATACAATCGATCATCAAAGGTTAGATCCGTAAATATCATACGTTTAAATTAAAACGATGAATTATAATCATTTTATTAACTAATTTATTTACTAGCTAAAGTTATGTTTTTATAGTTGCATTAGTTGAAGTACTGGTTGTAAAGTTCTAAAAAGAGTTGCTCGTCAGAGAATAATAAAAAAAAAAAACACGAATAGATATACTAACAGCGTACAAAATGTATAAAATACGTCCTTATTATTTCTAGTTTTCGTAAGATCTTCTTTCAAGCATGTTGCAAGAAATATATTAAACGTGTGCAACATTTACAATACTTATTGTTAACAAGTCCTAAACACTTTTTTGAGCAAGATTGGGCCATTTCGAGGCTCATGCTTGAATTCACGAGCGTCAGAGAAATTTAAATTTGCCTCTAACAAGTAAAACACTAACACAGATAATTGCATAACAAAGCGTGCAACGTCAAGAGAGATTACTGCGTTTTGTTTTTCCGACTTTCTGTATTCTCGGCCGATAAGGAATCGTTCGCACGATAAATGGAAACAAACGTTTAAAGAGCTGGAAAGATAAACGTCACCGGTGGAAACCGATGGAAAGGAAAACGAAATACGTGTGTGTCACGTTTTTATGATTCTACGAAGTTGGTGCCAGTTAATTATTGCAACGACTTTTATCGTTCTTTGACATTAGAGGTTCACCAGAACTTACGTAACGCGTAGACTATGAACCTCAGACGAGACAATAATTTGCAATCGTCCTATCGTCGATTTATGCATAAATTTATGTGACCTTCTTGAGTGGAAAGAGATAGCTTTGCTTTACTCGAAAATAGTAAACAAAAAACAGTTGTAATTTCTAATTAAACGATCGATTCTTTCATTCTATTTGTTGATTTTTTTTTCTTTTTTTTTTTTGAGTTGACAGCAAATGTGAAAAACTTATATACAATTTTTTTAGTTTAATTAAACACGTTCAATGCGATTTCTACAATTTCCCAGAATTTTTTCAATTCTTTTCTTTTTTGCTTAATTGTTCATTATTCGATTGACTGATATTTATTTATTTATTTTATGCTAATTTAATGAGAAATAATTGAAATACATTGTGTCGATCTCGCTCTGAACATGTTAATCCTAGATTTTTAAAAAATTTCTATCATTTAATTGTCTTTCAATTTCTAGTTTAGTTAATCCTTCTACCGTTTATCTTGAATGATTTTCGCAAATCATGATTTGTTATTTTGTAGTTTCCAGTTTCGTTAAATTCTGAGAAAATTCACATTTACTGATTTAATTGAAAATAGCAAAAAAGAAATATTCAGTTCAGCTAATTCGAAACACGTAATTTTTAGTTTGATCGAGATCCTCTTACTGAATTTTGAAAAGCTTTCTATTACTCTCGAAAACACCAAACGTAAAGTACTCATAATTTTCTGCTTTCATTGAATTTGCAAAACTTCGACATCTTTCACCACGTATCTATAATAATCACTTACTATTCGTATATTTTATTTCAAAGTCCACTTAAAATGTGAGAGATTTCACCGAAAATATTTCGTAGATATCATTTCTTCACTGTGTAGTAAAATAAAACGACTCGAAACAGAAGATCACGAAATAAATTTAACACTAAAACAGCAAGTGAAAAGGCGCGCATCGAACTACTGAACAACACGAAACGTAATGTTACGATGTTCAACGTAAACTAGAAAGACTTTTATTATGAAAGAAATGCTTCGATGTTGAGCACATTTCACTCAGGTATAAAGGTGCGTGCGCATTCGATTTAGAAAGGATCATTTCACACGGTGTGTGCGCCTGTGTGAAACACATTATTATTAAATGTGAAAACGCACTATGGCCCCTTAACCCCTGTGCGCGAGAGGGATGCCATTGAATTTTGTCCTTCGTCGTCGACGAAGAAAGGCCGTAAAAGAATCATGTTTACTTTGAAATTATATTTTACGTATTCAGAGAAATAATCAGTCCAAAAAGTCTATGTAAAAGTCTATGTAAAGAATTTTTTTACAGAGGGAATAGAAAAGTAATTAAATAAGAAGATAGACAAACGATTGAATAGAGAAGCAATTGGATGAAAAAATAATAAAAGATGAAAGAACTTTTATATATCATTGTTGCAGTTCATTTCATCTATTATAAGTAGCTAACATAAAGAAAATAATTTATATTTATCGTGTATAGAGATCCATTCATTGAAACAGAAAACCTCTGAATAATATCATAATTCTTAAAACATTGTGAATCACATTTGACAATGTTGAAACTGAGCCAGAATGTAACAGAGTTATAAATAGAATTGTGTTATAACATTAAGCTCCCTCGAAAACCACAAAGCAGGTATATAAGTATGTATGTATATAATGATTCGTGTCATTGACACGAATGATGACACGATGTTGCGGTTATAACAAGGAACGTTACATAAGCGAAATATTTAATATTTCAATATTTCCTCAACTTCCTAATTTTTTCCTTTTCTCGATAATTTTCTTAGTTGTTTTCTCTTTTTTATTTTTTCCTTAACTCATTCACTTATGCTTGTATATACTGAGAAGCAGTGGAAAGAGTATATTAGCATACGATCTCGTCGAATCTGCAAATCGATTCGTCGAAGACGTATTGCCAAGATTTATATATAAGATCCTGAACAAGAATGCAGAAACTTCCCGACCTTGTACACGATCGAGAGGAAATACTTAAAATAAATCTACTTATATAATTAAAATCGTCGTGATTTAGATTTCATTTCACAGAAACTTATCATTTTTTCCTTCCGATTCTTGCACATTCCTTTTACAGCGTTCGATAAAAATCCAAGACTGAGTGTTTCTTTTTTTTAACTTACTTAACATCAGAACCCAAGGAGAAGAGAAATAGCAATTTATTTGTTTTCCAATCGATTTTTCAATGAAATTCACTTTCAACGAATTCTTCTTTTTAATCAACGTTAATAAATGTTTCCTTTGTATCGTTTATGAATTATTAACGAAACGACAGAGAAAAACACCGGTCGGAAATAATAGAGACTGCTACTGCATTTCATTACATTTCATTAGCTTCTTTTTTTCTTTAGAAGATAAGGAAAATTCCTGAAGGAAAGTTTCTGCGAAAATCTCGTTAATAAATCCAAAATACTCTAAATCTATTCGGAAATTGAGATGTTCTAAATACATCATGCTTCAATATGAAAAAAAAAATAAAATCTTAAGAATTTCTGATTTTTTACAAAGCACAATGTTGTTCAACAAAATCAAATACACGTCGAGTTACACATGTCGCAATTTTGAATTGCGTTTATTAAAAAAATTAATAGTTCAAAGTGATTATTATGAATAAATATGTAAAACAAAAATAATACCATAATACAATATTTTTTTTATTTTTTTGTAAAATGACTGTAAGTTAATAAGGAAAAAAACTGGTAATTCTGGACGTCCGAGAGAAAAAAGAGAAAAATTATTTGCCAAGATAGTCTGAAAATATAAAATACAAAATACGAAATAAGCATATAAATTACTGCAATAATAGTACCAGAAGAGAACAATAAATAATACGTTTTCAATTTCTATGTTGTTAATTTATAAACTCTTTTAAAAATACCAAGACAAAAATAATAAAAAAAATCCTATTCAACTTTTATTACTTCTGTCATTAATTTTATGACGAAGACGTAATAAATTAATAGTCAGCAATGAGATACTCAGCAATAAACGTCACTAAAAGAGTCCTCTAAAACTCCTATATTTCAAATTATGTACAGCGAAGCTATATTTCACAACCGTAAGAGATATTGTGAGTCATACTAATAACAATGTACTTGTCAAAATTATACTAACAGAACAACTTACTGCGACGAGTTAGAAACATCGAGCGTGCAATTTGCATTAGAAATGTTTGGTATTTTCAATTTTTTTTTTTTTTTTCTAAATACAAAAGAAAAGTTATATTACTATACGAAATAAATTATTGAAACGTGCCGTTAATCGACTCAATAACCCTAATATAGCCCCTTTTGAATCGACTCCTTTCTTCTTATACCTATTCAGTGCTTATACAACAACGTATTTACACTTTGATTATT
>CAJDYZ010001988.1:30871-53330 GCA_903986555.1 Heterotrigona itama
TTATAAATTCATTAATTTAAAGTATAAAGTTTCATAGAAATTTTGCTCGAAAATACATGCTTAAAGAAGAAGGAAATAAAACTTTTCAACTTGGACCAAAATTTGTGTAAATGATATAATACTCTTATGTTGCAATCGCTGTGATCTTTATAATCGTTATAATATATCATAATGCGTGACATTAGTAATAATCTTTATATTAAGAAAATAATTATAATAAATATATTAGAAAATAAGAAAGGTACAAATGTTTAACAAAGGAGAAAACTTTTCTGCAACTTGAACAAGATTTCTAAATAATATATTCCTTCTTTTCTTAAGCGAAATATTCCATTTTAAATAAATAAATTCTCTTTAAATTCTAATTCCCACGTTGCTTTATGTCCGCTGTATGTATTCGTATTTTATAAGTATTTTGTTAAAAATATTCCTGAAATTATCATGAAAACGTGATTTTCATTGATCTGTGGTTATTCGTAACAACAGACAAAAAAGATACGTTCAAGCAGATAATAACATCTTGATGAAAAAAATAAAATTTATCTCAAGTGTTTTTAATCAAAAGTTATTCACGTGCATTCGTTGCCACGATAACTATACAGAACCTCCGACGACTACGTGTTTATTGGTCAATGACCATTCAATAAGTCAATTTAATATTCGTTGAACACGTCAGGCATAAAATTCAAGAGCCATTTTCGTTTTACATACGATATCTACCGAAAGAGACAGTGTTCTAAATATTTCTACCTTTTTTTTTTCTTAACTCCATCATTTTCCTCGTTATTTTATTTTTATTATTATATTTCACGCTATCATTTATGGAGAATAATACTTTAATCGTCAAGTCTTCTAATTTTATTAAGATTCGTATAAACTTCAGTTTCACTTAAAATTGTTGCCACCTTATCTTTGTTATTACACTTTGTACTAATAATAACTCCCTTGGAAAATGTATATTCTATTTATCAAGGTTTTACAAAATCATATAAAAACTTCATTTCAGCAGAGAATCCATCGAATATGTAAATATTCGACATGTATGTTTGCTTTCCTGGAATGATCGATTAGATAACAGCGAGCGAGAAATTAATTCTTAAAATACCTCGAAATTAATGGTACCGCTTTACAAAGAAGAAAAACATTAACTAATGCAAACAGCATTAGTTAACCGGAAAGATTTTCATGCGTTTGTTATTTAATTGTAAATCATCTACCTTCGAACCTTTTTTTCTAACACACGCGTTACGTATAATATAAACAAGCATAATTGCAACGCGTGTAATTTCAAATTACGATCAATAAAATAAATATATTTTAATAAACATTTTAAACGAACAATATTTTATTAATATACAAGTATTAATTGTAAAATATGAATTCTCATAAATATATAAAATTTTTTGTATTGTTATCATTTATCAGTATTATCTTCACTATGGGAAACATAACGATTTCAATGCATTTGTTATCTTTAGATAAGAAGATTAATTTTCCACAGCATCGAATGAACGAATAAGTTCCATGCATCAAATACACAATCATTAAAATGTTAAGGTGAACGAATGTGTGAAATGTGCCATACTTGGAAGGAATGAATTATAACTGCTACTAATCGTGTCTTTCAAAATAATCTGGTAATTCTGTCAGTTCTGTTCACTAATCGAGTCAAACCACATATGCATGTGAGTATACATACGTCCTTCTACTTTAATCGACTGAAATAAAATTCGAATGAAGACTTATGCGACACATATTATGCTAATATTATGTCAACAAAGTCGTTACTCGTTCAAGTATATTAAACACAATGGAAAGATTGGTTAATATAAATTACTAACGAGGATGAATGTAAATGCAGTTGAAAAATAAAACAAGTAAAATTGTGCAAATGTAATATAAATATAAGTGTCAAACAAAATCAAGAAATAAAATACGAGCTAGTAAATGAAATATAAAAATAAATTTAAACGTCAAACATCATGGAATACAATAAATACGAAGTAAAATTAAACAAAAAAATAAATGAAATATAAATATAAATATAAATATAAATATAATCAAGGAATAAAATTTTAGATTAGAATAAATTACTAGTAAAATAAAATAAAATTAAACTAAAAAAATTAATATAAAATAATAATAAAATAATAATAAATATAATAAAATAATATTAATGATAAATATAATGAAAATAATAATAAATAAATAATAAAATAATATATAAAATAATAATAAAATTAAATTAAAGAAAAATAAAATAAAATAAAAGCATTAGAATAAAATAAATTACTAGTAAAATGAAAGTGAAAATTCTATGGAGAATAAATAAGATAGAAATGTAAGTAAGACGAGAATAAATTAGACATCAAGCACAAATATCGAAGAACAAAAAAATCACAAATAAATGAAATCTAAATGTAAAAATAAATATATAATAATCTATAATAAAATTACAACAGGACTAAATATCAAAGAGCAAAAATTGTTTGTCGAAATGTGTAAAGACAATTGTTTGTCTCATCCTCTCTATCTGCGCCAAGGATTTTCCATTCCATTAATATAACTTCTTAATTAATCTACCCCTATTTTCCACATTGTAGGTCTTCGTCAAATTAAACTCGTTAAAATGCCACCGCCAGGATTGAGTTTCAACTAAACCAGTTGCGATACGCCATTGCGTTACAGTGTGGATGTACTGGTTGAAACTACGAGACAATTTCAAGTATCGATCTTACAGCGGCGTCAGAAACAGCTGAGCCAGAAATCACATAAGTATGTAGATTAGTGAATGATATTTTCCGTCCCATTTCAGGTCAATCGATTGAAAATCATTGTTGCATCAACGCAACTCATTTGCAAGCCTTTCTAGTGTTAATTTCTGCCTCAAATTTCATTCTTCAAGAGAAGAAAGACTGTGGGAAGAAAATTCCAAAGGAAATTGCATTGCTAAACTCTCAATATCGAGGAAAGGAGATTCCAAGAAAGATTATGTTAATACATTCGCTCAATGTGTATTTTTTCATCGTTGTATCTTCATTTGAATTCCACGATTTTAAAAGAATCTGAACATTATGATAAACCATAGTTCATTCATCTATAGAAGAAGAAGATTTGATTGATATTTACTCTGATTAAAAGAGAAAAACTTAGAAGAGAAGAAGGATTGTCAGTTGATTGTCAATTGGATTTACTCCAATTTGAAATCTTATTAATTCTAAATATGTAATAACTTAAGAAGAAAGAATTAAGCCTGCAAGTTTGTAACATTTTGCTATTAATTCTATATTTATAAATGGAAGACAATTGTGCGTTTAATAGATAGAAAGTCAGTATGCGCAAAAGAATAAAATAAAATTTAGTTTCAAGGTAGCTTCAATAATAGGACAAGATGAGTGTTATATTAGCAGGATCGTTTCTACCTTGGAAAGTCAAAAACTTTCTCATATAAAAAGTATTATAATATATTAAAGATCAATTTGCTTCGTAAAAGGAAATGCAGAAAAGAGAAAAGTACAATCAATTAGAAAGGAGAAAAATATGTATATATCAACACGATAATGTGATAATTCTTTACACATTCTGCATTTTATGCAATTTTTTACATTGAAATTTCCACGTCCATTCGTTGAATATTGTAACGAGTGCTATACATATACTCGACATTTGCGACAGTGTTTGTGAGTCCATTAAGAGCAACTCGACGCCAGAAAACGGTATCGATCTGCAGCATTAAAAAGTGTTGTTGAGATTGAAACAGCTGATCCGTCAGTTTCACGAGCAGCCGGATGAAAACTAAGCTAAAGGGCTGCATCGAAGAGCGTCGTAGCAACCATAGCTAGGCAATTTCGACGTTAGTTCGAAAAAGGGGCGTCAACTGAATCGATATATCTGGCAGGGTGGTAGGAACATTAATTGACTCTTGAGGGGCCATGTAAACGTCCCTCCTTGATGATTTCCTCGTTCTTTTTGACACTAGGTTCCTTCAGACTATCTGAAGTTCACAGCGATGCAGTGAAGTATTTCATCGAAGAAAACAATTGTAACATTAATGGTAGTTCCTCGAAGAAACAGAAGACGATTTTAAAGTTGGAAGACAGATCCTTCTTTGAACGCAACTTTTGTTGTGTGCCTTGAAACACTTTTTTATTTTTAACTCTCCAACTGCACAAATTAAATTACTTACAATTTATATTATTTAGCAATAGTAAATGATATTTTAACATTTTAAATTATTATTTGTAAACTAGACTAAACTCTAATCTCTAGCTCTAGCTTTGATTTTGACTAGATGTTCAGGCATTACGTATCTTCATCTCTTACTGAGAGGTTTATTGTTAACGTGCATCTTCTTCTCCATCCAAATCCACGACTTCTCAATTACATATACCACGCATATTGAGTACATAATGTTACATATTTATATTTTTTCCCAATAAAATCCATTTAGTTCCAGTTAATTAGTGAGACACGGATGGAAATTTTTGTGAGAGAGAGACGCATTGGTTTTTGAAATGACGGGGATAACGCGCAAGAAGAAAAAGCTTGCAAAAAGCGACGAATCCCATTTTATTATATGGCGCATGCAAACGCTAATGGTACACGTGTTCTCATCGCCGCATTCATACATGCAATATACGCCAATTAACGCGCTCGTGTCTGTTTATCACACGAATTGCAGTTGCATCAGAGACGAAGCCGCAATGCATCGATGTTTAACCAATGCAGTTGAACACCCGTCACTGTTCAACTTCAACAATTGTCCGTAACTGAGCACAGCTCCGCGTTATCGAATACAGGCAAAATATAAATATGAATAAACGTGTGAAAAACGTGCGTTGGAGGAAAAATTTAATAGGAGCGGAGTTTCAAAAGAAACTCGCGAAGAGGAGAAACGTGAAAATTAATCAGTGCAATGATTAATGTCTGTACGTATGTTGCTAATTGATATCTATCAATCACTGTATGAAACTATAATTCTTCAGTCGATTTTTATTATCAGTCTCATTGAGAAGTCGAACAATTAGCTTATCACAGTAGTTGGATGATTCACCTGACGATTTTGTGTATACGCAAAATAAATGCGTCTACGTGGTCGAAATTTTGTTCTGTAAAATACTTGTAAATGTATTATTTCATATTTTATAATGTTACGTAATATAAATTAATTTCAATTCAATTTAATTTAATTAACTTAATTTTATATAATACACATCACGTTGTTTTGTATTATATTTATATCTTTCCAGGAAGAAATCTTTTAGAAATAAAATTTCTGCAGGGAAAAATTAATCAAGGAAATTCTATATTATGATTGCCTCAAGAATTACTTCAAAAACTAAAAATTCCATGTTATGATTATTTTGTATATAATAAGATACGAAATTACTACATTACTATTGAAACTGTTACTAAAACGAAACAACTTAATTTAATAATATTTACAGTTTCTTTTTCTACCAAGCAATCAACTATACGTAATACATCTAGTGATTCATTAAAAGAATGCCTTTCATTCATCGATACATGAATGTGGGAATTACTCAGGCAATTATGAAACGAGTAGATAAGGAAGATTGAAGATATAGAAAGACAGAGAACACTAGCAAAGCCTAATCTATTTTTTATCTTCATGTGACTCAACAATGAAAAATTGACCTAATCCTAATATTGTTTACATCATGTTATGTTGTTAATTTTTAATAACAATTTTTATTCACTTTTGCTTGTGTATTTTACTCAGAATAATGAATAGAACGTTTTACTTCGTTTCATAGTAATGTAATACACAAATGCTATGAAAAAAAGTATAATTCCAATTCTGCACTGATTCCAAAAACCTGTTTGCGAACGAAATGTGCGCAAGACAATTTGTTGAATACATTTGAACAACGTGCATTGCAAATTCCACGTTCACGAGCGTCAATGTATATGTATAATATTTATGTACCAATACTTCTAAATATTCTGAACTTCAGACACGAACTTCGAAAAGGGATATTCATATTTAAGAATGAATTGCGACTGACAACATTGAAATATTCTATCAAAGTTGGTGTAATGTAATTACCATTCCTAACGTTGTAAAGATATAGCAGAAACAAATCATAAAGTATCAGTATTTATTGTAAAGAAAAACACTTTTCAATGATGAGCAGGAATTTCGATTTTCATTTTGGTTTTCAATTTAATTTACTGTTTTAATTTCCATTAGTTTTCGTTAATGCACGCCGATGCAGGGATTTCAATTTTCATTTCAATTAGTAATTCAATTTTCTATTTTTGTCGACCATTATTTTTCAGTGATATGCAACGAAGTAGGAATTTTTATTTCAGCCGCGCGAGAAATTTCAAATATATACCCGAAGCGAAAAAAGAAAATTGGTTTATGGCGCGAGTCTGTACTAAATTTTTTAGGTATTTTTAATAACGTTAATAATTATGTAATGCTGTAAAGTGAGAAACGCGCTATCATTGCACTTTTATTGTAATATAATATTTTTTATAAAAATTGGCAACCAAAAATTCAATCGATCTGCTTGGAAAAGAGCAGATTGTGTCATTGAATAACATTTTATTACATGAATACAATGCATGAAATAATGAGAAATTATTTCGTCCGATTAATGAAATTTTACAATTCCATCAATTTATAAAGACAATTTTACACATTCCAGACAGACGAGAATTGACTTGACAGATTAGCTTAAAAATGCTAACTAAAAGGGAACTGTTTTCTCTTATTCTGTTATTAAACGTACAAAAAGAAAAAAATAATAATTTGTTTCTCTAGGTCGTGCAAAATTGCAAAGTTGATTGAAGCTGTTGTCGACACCAAAACTCTGATTACGAAAAACTTAAGTTATTACAAATTGTTCGTTCAATGATGGAAATAAATAAATAAGATGGAGGGAAAATCGATTTTCAGAACGTGTCGACGCTCGAGAAATCAACATCGAGGATCATGATCTTCGACCCTGCAACGAGACCTCGTCGATCAAGTAGCGATTTACCGTGTTATTACGTAAACGTCCGAAACGTCATTCGGGGTTGATCGTACGGTCAGAACGTTCATAAACGTTCCAATGTTCAACTCAACTTCTCGTCATTTCGGTGAAAAAATATACAAAAAAAATCGGTGAAAAAATATACAAAAAAATATACAAAACGTACATTCTACGTTTAATTGTAATTTCACTCGACCTTTCGTCAGCGAGGAAATATTGCACAAAGTGATCTATCTCTTCGCCGCGTATTCTGAGAAATCTACGAAACAAACAATCTTCTTTCGGACTTATAATATATTCGACGTTCGTCGATTTCAAATTTTTCACACATCTATATTTGCATGTGAACAGGAATGTGTTGCAATCGCGGATGCGCCAATTCGGACGAACCGTGTGCAAGTAACAATATTGAAAAGAAAATTTGGTAGGAGATAGAATCGGCGCATCTCAAATCACGAGTATTGGAATGGAGAACAGCAGCATGGTAATTGCACTGTTGAAAGCAAGAAGGATCTTGAACCGTTGAGGACCTCTCGAGTAAAACACATATTAGTATATGTACAAATACGAAAAATAGGATGAGTTAAGAGTCACATAATCTACTAAAATAAAATGAAACGAGCTACGAATCAGATTGTGTTATAATCACATTGTGCAATTTCTTAATATTATTGAAGTATTCCAAGCATATTCATACAATTATGAAAAATGAAATAAGTCTGTACTAACAACGAATTATGATGTGGCTAAGATTATGTTAACAAAACTGCTAAAATCTCTTAATGTTACTTTGTATATTAATATTATAAATTCTTACAACAACTTCACTCTACGTACAAGGAGCAATTCACTTTCAAAATGTGTAGCCGATTTTTGCCACTTGCCCTTCTTGCATCCAACAGTACAATTTCGCGTGGGTCAATTCCATCGTGGGCGCAGACCGCGAAAAGCGGCCCGCACGCGTAGTTTTACAACAGAACACAGGCACACGTCGTTGCGTTTCGGCACTGCGATCGCGACAGCCAACGATTTCAGGTTTCTGGGCCAGTTTCGCCCAGTCACTTGCATGCGGCGACCGTGAATTGTCAATAATTCATTGCCGGGGAAAGAAAGAAAAAAAAGAAAGAAACGGCGCGCGTAAAAGACGCCTGGCCGCGATTTTTACGCGACGCGACGAACCGCGCGACGCAACATCGGTGAGACCAGTCGGAAACACGGGGAATTTCATTCAATATTCGGTGTACTTACGGTGTCGTACGACGGGGACAAGGCAAACCCCGTCCGGCTAAAGTCTAAGCCGCAGTGAAACCTTCGAGCACGTCGAACTGCTCTCGCTGGCACACGCGTTCGACCTCTACGGAAATAGACAGGCGCGATTGGTGTACCAACCTGCGCGCCTGCTCGCACCGTGATGCGCGTTTCTTCGGATGATCGTTAGTGTCGCCAGCTAGCGGGCAAAGCTTATCAGCAGACTGGACGAACATGTCATCCGATAGTGTGTCGTGCGAGTTTACTGACTGCGGAATAATGTTCCTGTTCGGTGATGTGCTTTAGAGAGATTCGAATTATCGTCGAGTATTCGAAGCTCTCGAATTACGTACAGAGAAAAGTTCAAATCACGTTTGACGTTTAAAAGTCATCTTGGATCTCGAAAGAGCTAGATCCTCCGAGTCTTTAAAATCTCGATGAGCCTTGCAAGCCTTGAAGATCTTGGTAGCTTTTGAAGGTTGTCAGCTGTCTCGATAGTCTTCATAGGTTCTAAAATTTTCAAACTTGGTGGATGTTAAATACGCTGCACTATTCTTGAAGATCTTGAAAAATTCGAATTACTTGGCTTTGAAACCAAGCCAACTTCTGTAACCTTTTTGAGGTTTCAAAATCTCGGTGAATCTTGGAAACTTTAATGCCTTATTATGTTTCGACGGTTCCAGGAGTCTCGACATTCTTGATAGATTTTAATATCTTGAAAGCATCATGGTTATTGGATGTTTTATCAAAAATTCAAGTTCAAACTCCAACCATTGTTCCTCTTGGGCTACTCTGGAAAAAATAAGAAATAAGATTAGAAAGTTATGTTTCTTAAATTTATTTATTCTAAAAAGAGAAAATTTATACATAATTTGTACATGCTATAATATATGATGCTTTCGAAAATTAATCATCCATGATATAAATTTTAGTATTCTATTATTATTTATGACATAGATTATATGAATTATTATTTATGATATAGATTCTATATATATAGTAGTAATTGAAGTTACGTTCTTCTTTCATTTCTCATAATTTATCGTAATGTTATAAATACTTCAATTTTTTTAAAATTTCATAAAATTATAGAATCTAAGTGGAGGACATAATAATTAAAAAAATCTCAAGTCTTGTAAATTTCCCATTTATAATTCCAATATTAAAAAGTAGAATTTGATGATATAAATTAATTAAAAATAATTGCAAATATCATATTAATGCAACATTTTTAAATACTATTAAATCTTCTAAAATATTCTTAAAAATATTGCATTTCGTGTGTCGTACAAATATAATCTTCAATAATTTCATAATGATCATATAAGAATTACGTCAATTATAATTTTCTACGAAGGAAAAAAATTGTAGCTAATTCAGTCACTTTGCTTTGATAATCATTTCTCGAATAATTTATGTAGTAAAGCACATTTTCTTTAGATGTGTAATACTGCTTAACAATTTCTTATCAGATTCAATGACTTTGCTAATAGTAATAGTAATATCACGTGAGTTTCATTAGAAATCTGGCCTGACAATCACGCCACCTCTGACGAAATCGTCCGAGAGTGCAATTTTCATGTTCTCCTTCATTTCTATTTCAATTATTAGAATCTCTCTGAAGAATATTAATTCTGACGTATCGTTAGCCTTATGACGATACATTATACACAAATGTTACAGTCTTGATACAAATATTTATCGCATTCAGATAAATCGTGTATCATGCGTCGAGATTTAACACAGTTTTTTTACTGATTGTAATTTCCTATTTAGAGGAATATTACTGAAAATATATCTGTTTACATTCAGTGATCGCTCTTTCACTTTTTCAAAGATAAATCTCTGATTACTCTCTTGTACGTGTAATGAAAATCAGAGTACAACTACAGAGTAATAAATGATACTAAGAACGCAGAAAATATTATCAATAACCTTTTCCGGAAAATCTTTTATTATAGTCAAACACACACACACACACACACACATATAGTAGGAAATTTAAAGAAATGACTTATCAGAGTTTTGCTGCACAATTCTAATATTTACACACTGATATCAGTGACAACGCAATTGCGAAAGTCAAACTATCATTACTACTGCAAAGAAAGACTACATACCTGAAAATAAATATAATATGTATAATAAAATTATATTGTTTTTAGAGGTACGTTTTTCTTATATTCGTTTTTCTTATATCGATGCAAAATATTTTTTGACATTTAGTTTTTAACAAATATTGATAGTATTTTAAGCAAAAATTTAAAAAATTTAATGAGATATTCATTTTTATAACTAAGAAGTAAAAGTGCATATTACGTAGTCCAGTTTGTAGATCAGAATAAGACAGGTATAGTATAGCGGCAGGCGTCTGCTCCTTCTTACAATTAGCATACTCCTGCTATTTTGCGATGCAACTGCACAACACTCGATTTTTTAAATGATAATTGCATATCATTGTACGTATACATCTGCAAAAAAGAACGTGAAGCAATGTGAGTAATAACAGATTTAAATAATCTTTCAGGAATATCACGCTCAGAAATATTAAAACATTTGACGAAACGAAACAAATAATTATTAGTACAGATAACTTAAGTTAAATAGATAACTTAAAGGTATAAAAAAAATGGAAGAGAAAGAGATATGAAATTATATAACTGTTTTAGATTCACATCGAATAGTTCCAAAGGTATTTTTTATTTTATTTCCAATATAGAAGTTTTTCAAGAACAGAAAAATTGGCTTATCTCTTGTGTACGAGTTACATCCTTTGCACTTTGATAATGTAGCTACAGCAATAGCTATAGCTAATTGATTATGAGAATGAAATAAAAAAATATGCATAATGGTAACTTTATATTCTTCTTTTGTTTAATTATACCAGGCCAACTGTTTCCTTAATTACCAGCCAACTCAATCCTCTTCAATTTTCAACTTTTACAAAGCAAGCTTTGATATTCTCTTCTGAATTTTGAAGTTTTGATATCCTTTTGTAAAAAGATCCACAATTCTCTAAAGTGTAATATTAATCCACAGTTTTGTTGAAAGATTAATCTACGATTTTTTTATAGTATCAAAAAATCACTGTACTTGTAGTGACAAACACAAATTTACAATAGGGACACTATCAGCGTTAATAATCTAGTAAATATCACATTCTTTACTATATTAACGATATTAAATATGTGCTAGATATATTTTACATTTGTTTATTGCCTGTCAAATATTTTCTTAAAATTTCTCCATAGAACTTTCCTTTGTCTATCGTCGAAATTGTTCTACATTCATTCGCATAGAGAGATTCGCCAATCATCAAATATGTCTTTTTAAACAATTTTTAAACATCAGTAACTAACAAACAAACGCGATTTCTTTATGTTCTTTATTTTTGTCTTTTACAAGTAAAATTAAAATAATAATACAATAACTGAAATAATTAATGATAAATCTCTCCAAATCGAAAATAATGTATATAGTACACTAATGGACGAGATAATGGTGCTTCCTTTTGCTTGAAATTAAGATAAAATTCACGCTAACAAAATAATATTCAATCTTGTGAAATATTTGTCGATCATTATGCGATAGTAAATTTTAATATATTCGGTCAAATGATAATCATTCTTTCGCAACGTATACCTAGTGTACGCATCAGAATGACACGCTATCCCGTTATATAAGCGTATATCGATAAAATGATAATTTTATCTTTATCTGTGTCGGGAGTCCTTTTAATTTCACCCAGTAAGTCGTGTCAGAATGATAATAAAATGGAAAAAAGCAAGATGACATCAGAGACGTGTGTGCAGATGAAATTTCTACTGAACGAATTAATTCAGTAATTAGCAAAAGTAAATGTTTTCTTTTTTTTTTCTGAAAAGAACAAGTTCGACGCTCTTACGAAAAGTCACGAAATTGAAAAGGGAACATTCAACATGAATTCGACTTTTTCTTGAAGTAGTTTTAGAGTCTTAGAGTAGAAAGTAACAAAATTACAATAGAGGTACCAAATTTCGTTTGTAACATAGTTCATCGAGTCACGTAATTTTTTTTTTCTTTTTTTCTTTAAAGACACGCGAACTTTTTCAATTATACATTTATAATTTATTAATTTAAATCGGAATATAATCGATATTATATCGCGATCTGCGCACTTTCTTTCTACGTACAACAGTTGATTTCAAGAAAATGGTACGTATTTGTTAGAGTGTGAAACTGTGTTGAACTCTGTGGTATGAGAGGTGCCCTGCACTCCCTGGATTGTAAGCTCTTTGCATTCTTTGAATGGCTCAAGTGAGAATGTTTATGTTGGCGTGTTTGCCATTTTTAAAAATAGGGATAGATAAGATACAGCATAGAAGACAGCATAGTGTGAGTATTAATTATAAGAGCCGCGTCAGTTTTTTCAAAACTTCCTGTGAAAATTTTTCAAACGCGCATCAAAGGGAATGTTCTTTTCAAAAATAAAATGAACAAATCTTTATGCGTAAAAAAAGGGTAAATGAGGATAGTATCACTATGTAATAAAATTATGAATTATATAACAAAAGTATGATTAGATGCAAACGCAGCATTTTATGTAATTAAGAGATTTAGAGAGATTGTAGATTGATTCCTAAAATTGTAAACTGAATTCTTTTGTGAATGTATAATACCTTTTTATATTAATATTGTAGAAGATCGTAGCCTTTAACATTTTTTGAATATTTCAGAACATAAGATCCATAAGATGATAGATCTATTTTCTACGTCCTTTGTGATTAAATATCATTGTAAATTTATGTCATTTGTGTTTCAATAAATAAAAGATCTTTTCATAACTATTGATTTTATCACTTTCATTTATTTTGAAATAAATTTATTATTTTATTGATTTATCACAACATTAAGTTGAATATGAATCGTGGGAGGTTTAAAAAACATTCTTTTCAAGGCATTCGAAATTTCAGGATATAAAGTTTCATATGATGTCATATTCTTAGTCAACGAAAAGATATATGATCCCATTTAAAAAAATAAATTTGATCCTTGAAATTTCCCTTTACTACTACAAAAAGATAATTTATGCACCACATAATGTGGCCCTTTATATCAAACAATATTTGTAAAAATATTTTTGGATTAGTCGATTTTACGAGATAAAAATAAAACAGCTTGTATGTATTCTTGTATTCTGATAAGTAAAAGCATTTTTAATATTTAAACAAAGATTTATAAAAAAATCTCGAATAATATTATAACTATGCTGTGATAGAAGATAAACGCGAAATTTTTAGTTGATGAATAGATAATAGAATTTAATATATCATTTCAATACAGAATTATATCACAATCAATACAAAATTATAATAAAACTGTTAAAAATTTAACATAAATTTGCAAATTTTTAACATATATTATGTAATATAAGTAAATAAGGGAATTAAAATTATGATAACAAATCATGATCAACTGATTTAGATCTGCATAGAAAATAATTTAACAAACAGTTGAAAATTTAGTTAGTTGAAAATCGTTTTTAAGAATGTTTCGTGACACATAAATCATTTTTATTAAAAACCATATATTAACAACTTTAGAATTTTAATATACAACGTGCAGAAATAATTTGACTTTTTCAGAGTATTGAAAATTTGATAAAATTTAACAAATTATAATATATTAATATATGAATAAAATAATATATCAATATATAAATAAAATTATTCACATCATGTCTCTGGCGCATTCGCTACTTGATCAACTTCGACCGTTTTATTTGTAATTCTTCAGTTCACTGTTTCTTAAATATAGAGTGCACTTTAAATATAAAGTGCCAATGATTCCTTTATCATGTCGGTATTGCAGAACACGTGTCACAAACTTCTACAAAATGTCATATCTATCCTATATCTTGTCTATGATTTCGCACGAAACTCACTATTATATTTTAATGTTCTTCAACATTAATTTTATTGCAAATTATTATATACTGCCATGTTATTTCAAATACGTGTATCTAATCAGACAGTAGTTTGACAAATCATTTAAAAAAAAATTTTTTAGTATGTAACAATCAGATATCGATTTCACGTACAGTCATAAATATAATCTTATATCTTCAGTTTCAACGCAGTTAAGGTTTTCTTATAACATACACATTAAAAATTAGATAAACTATTTTGGTTTGATTTAAACGAAAGTTGAAGGTACATTGTTTTGATTTAATATAATAGCAGTATAATCGTTCAGTTCACTTTTGAAATTGTTATATTTATTTCTAGTCTTATTCATGATAATCTAAATAACCTTTATGATAATTAAATGACTAAAGTAATAAAAATAAATACGACTTACAATTAGATGCGACATTTGCAATCATGGTCTAGAGGAAATCGTTGCAAATATCACCGATCGAAAATGTCTGTAACAGTTAATAATAATTAAACACACATATATATAAACTCTTTTAAATAACGCTCTCTGTTTTACATTGTAGATGTATTCGATAATTCAAAACAATTCAAAAACAAGCCTTACCGCTAGTCTTTAGTTGACGATTTCTCAATAAACAGCTTCTTGCTACATTTCCTGCCATGTTCCCGCCTGAAACTGACAATTTTACGTTACATTCCAATATTAGATAGATCGACTAGATTGATTACGAGAAACATCGATTATGTTCGAGAATCGCAATACTAACTGCGAGATTTCGAGCACTTCATTGGCGCTGTAATCTTCACTAAAGTTAAAATTATTGCGCGCGCATTTCATATGAAAGATGTATTGTATAAATTGGAAAAAAAAGAAAAAGAATAGAAATTTGCTTATCCCTGGTTGTTTTAGTTCATTAAATTTTTACAAAAATGTTACATCTGTGAATTATGCCTATAAACATGAAAAATTACGTCCGTAATTTTATTTCTTGATCTTTCATCTAATCTTAAATTAAAATTTAATAGATTTAATTTCTTTAAAAATAAACTAAACATGAATCTAGTCTATCGATTTTGTCCTTATTCAATGCCATCACCATTATAATTAATCAAAGCTTATAATGAACATTGTTCCTTTTAAAAGGAACATCCATATCAAAGCGTGGCCGTTTTCAAAAATAGCCATTTTAGTCAAATCAGAGCATGAACATTTTTGAAAATACAACTTTTTAATTTATTTTAATTCGAAATATCCATAGATTTTTTGAGATTGGAATTTAGAATATGAGATAAATCTCATATGACTTTCTACATCTATACTATCATAGTCAATGTTGAAACATAATTGGTGGAAAAACTCTAGATAGTGATATCGCGCTGTTGGTAAGAAAAATTCTGACATTTTGTATGCACAGCGAATTAGTGGTTTATCTAGAGTTTTCACAATTAGTCACATGATTGTTCTAAATGCGCTCTAATGCCGAAAGTTAATTTTCAAGCATAAAAATCAATAACAGAGAAAAAATTGAGAAATATTACTTCTTATTGACGAGTCCAAATTATTTCGTTCTATAATTAGAGATGATCACATAACGTTGTCATTACTCAAACAATATATCAATACGTATAAAACAAAGTATAATGAACTGTCATTTTTGCGCAACATAATGTTAATAAGACAATGATTTCGGTAAGTCTAAATTCTATCGAAAACAGGAGAAAAGATACTAATACGTTAATGTTAACTACCATATTTATTGACATTTGTTTATTGACAAAAAATTTAAATTCTAAGCTACTCTTTATTAACTTTTTTTTATTGTATTATTTATGACGTAACTTTTAAAAATATTTTCGTTATTACTTGATATTCAAATTATATATACGGTTTTGTCACAGTTTTAAGAAAATATATATATAAAATACCAGCTGTTGCTGTAAAACTATAATTATTGATCGTTTTATAGCAACATTGATGCAAATGATTTCCTAACCATGGAACCTAATGAAGAAAAAAAATCTTTGTCGCAAGAACAAGACACGACTAAACCATTAAATATCAATCCAAAATTATATCCTGAACCAGAAAGCCATTTACAAAGCCTTGGCTTTACCTTAAACAATGGAAAAGCCAGATTCAAATTGGACGAGGATGCACCTTTGTATTCTAAAGCAACAGTGACAAACTTTTGTGGTGCTGATGCAGATGACACATCACTATCTTTTGTGGTGCTAGGTAAAGATTCACTGGATACTATTCAACAATCGTCACTTGCATCTTATGTTGATATACAACAAAAATCTATGTCTATTGTATGTATCTATTCATTGACTAAAATTTGTTCTTTCAAATTCATTTCAATAAACTTATTTTGATTTAATTTTATGTATAGGATTACAATTCCATGATAGCATCGTGGGATTCAGCAGAAGTACATCGAAAATTAAATGAACTGTTGCAAGAAAACACTAAATTAAAAGAAACATTGAAACAAAATAATATAGCTATGAAGCAACAATTCAACAGTCTAGCCACTTGGCACGAAGAAATTATGAAAGTACACCAAGATCATAAGAAAAAATTTGCAGAGACTAGAGAATTAATAAATTACCTTAAAAAAGAAAATGCTGATTTGAAAATGAGGCTTAGCGCTGAATTAACTAGTCACACAGAAATGGGATACGAGGTATAATGCATTAAACCATTAGACAGTACTATTTTCAAATTATATATTTCTTAATATCATTGTTTTATTATAGCTCCTTGATGCAAATGACAAACAAAATAATAGAAAAGGAGAAAAGGTCTCTATACCTGAAAACAAACTTAGTAGATCAGTTATTGCTGAACTAAACTCAATATTAAATGAAGATATTGAGAAAAAAAGGGTACAAGAACAAGATGCAACTACCGAATCTGTTCAAAAAATTGCAGAATTGGAAAAACAAATTGTTGATAGTAAACAATTATTGGAAGAAGAAAAGAGTGCATTTCGGAAGGAACAAGAAAATCTTAGAATAGAAAAGAAATTACTCGACAGTCGAAAAAAAACCCTTGAAATAGAATATAAAAATTTAAATGATGTTAAAGAACTTCTGCAACAAGAAAGAATAAGTTTACAAGAAGAACAGTCATCTTTGGATCAACAAAGTTTGCTATATGAGACTCATTATAAAAAGGCATTAGAATCAGAAAAAAAGAAGTTCGAAGTAAACTGTAATCAATTAATCACTGAACTTGGCATAATGCATGAAAGTCTTGAGAAGAAAGAAGCAACTATAAAAGAGCTGGAGAAAGAATTGATGCAGCATGTAAGTATAAATTATCGAACAAGAACGAAAATTAAGTAATTAGTTTTAACAGTAAATGTATCAATAGTCGTTTGTTATTAATGCAGAAGGAAGATATCAGTTTATTACAAACACAATTAAAACTTTACGAAGAAGATTTTGGACAGGAGAGAAAACTCAAAGAGTTGGCGTTAGAAGAAAAAAATGCACTAAGCGAGCATTTACAGAAGCAAATAGAATTTCACGAACAGTCGAAAATTAGTTCTGAAAGACATGTAAGCTTCAACTGTTTCCATGTTTCTTTAAATATACGATTTGATAATTTGTAACGTAATACAAATTATGTTTTACATATTCAATTTTAGAAGAACTCTGCTGGAGGATTGCAACATCCACCATTACCATATTCGTGTCCAAATTGCAATCTTACTTACGAAAATCTGCGCTTATTGGAAGCTCACGTTAATCGTTGTTTAAGCATAGACTAGTGCTAGATCTTCAAATATATATTTTTTAAATACGCATAGAAATGAATATGTAAAAATGAAAGAAAATCGACGTGTATAGAAGAATTTCTAACAAAAATTTCTTTAATCTTAATAGAAATTGTAAATAAGTTTTTTAGCGTTAACAGTAAAATGTTTGCAGTTTATTTTCCCTAACATTCTGACACATTTAGACAACGAAAAACAAATTTCCTTGTAATTTAGTAATAAAATCAATTAAATTAAATAATTAATCGAAGTTTCGTTTAAATAAGCGTTAAGAAGATGAAAAGAACTTGTTAAAAAATAACGCATGTAGACTGAAAAAAATTTGTCATTGAAAATTATACTTTCATGACTAATTATTGAAATGTGTTTTTTTTTTTTTAAATGAGAACATGCATCCAAAATTACTACGATAAGAACAATACTTACATCCTTGAAAGCAGAGTTGAACAACTGTTACACGAAAGTTCAAATCCTCACTGGCGCGCTGGAAAATTTTTTCTACACATCACATCCGGTTTATCGATTTCATGTTTTACATTAAAAGTTATTTTTAACATTAATTTTTTCTATCTCAATTTTTTAATTACATTTCATGATATGATTTAACAAAAAATTGTCTTTAATAAAATATATCATTATAAATCATAAAAAAAGATACACTAACAATAAGTAAAAACATACATCGCTAGTAATATTTTGAACATGGAATCGCTTAACAGTTATATTAATGAAAAAAAGTTTTAATAGAGGTTAAAATATTCTATGGATATAATAATATTATATCTTTTGTCCTTAATTGTTTTAAAATTATAAATAAATAAGATATAAAATTTTACAAATTTCACTCAGAAAAAAATCTTGTATCAGTATTCATATTGACACTTTTGTATTAATTTGTAATAGCTTTATAATAAGTTATTAAAAAAAATATTTCATTAGTTACCCATTCATATCATTATACAAATTTCATTTATATTTCATTTATAAATATTTTTGTTTCTTCGAAGTTTGGATTTTGAGAGGACTGGTAGAAATAGTTACTATTGGTAGCACTGTTACAGCGTAACATATTTAAATCGTTTTCCGTTGAACCGCAAACAGTTAAAAGAGAGACGCATTTAATCTTGTAGAAAGTGAAATTTTAAATAAAATAGCAATGCATCGACAAAAATACAAGACACTTAACACCGAAAGTAGAGAAAAGAATCGTATTACTCGTGCTAAAGAATATACGGAATCGCGTAAGGATCATAGAGCAAGAGCTTTTAATGATAATCGGAATTTGTCAAATAGTGCAATAAACACTCAGGGTAAAGATTTATATTATTTTACATTATTATACATTTATTATACATTTTACACATAACTTTACAAATAATTTTTGGAACTATAAACTAACTAAAACGTAATTTCAGAAGCACAGATTGATCCAGCAGTACAAGATCGTCTTACTAGACTTACAAAATGGAAAGCTGAACGTGAAAAACGTAAAAGGATCGAACAACGTAAAAAGAAACAACCATTTGTAGTTGGTGTTGTTCATCATAAAATATATTCACCAGCAGCAACTATAAATATGACAACAACTTCAAATGTCTCATCTAAGCCTATTGTGAAAAAGATAAGCAAGGCAACAGAGAAAAGACTGATGTATAAAGCAACTCAAAAGAATTTAAGTGCAGAAAATTCTAATAAGAGTTCGGACAAATTAAATAAGAATCAAGAAAAGAAGGAGCAATCATTTGCTCCAGAGGGTCACATATTTAAAGCTCCAGCAGGATTGCCTAATATACCATTATTCGGTAGATTAAACATACGAAGTATGTCACCTGACAGTGTACAACAATTTTTACATCCTCCCTTGAAAATGACAAGATCTAGGAGCAGTACTATTAAAAACAATAGTACAGAATTCATTAAAAAGGAAACTTATTCACCAGTGACTGAGACAAATGATAATTCTGTAGAATCTACATCATTAAAATTATTTAAAGACTCAGAAACAACAAATTCTATTAATACTAACAGTAGTAATGATAACGAAGTGATGATGAAGAATAAAATACATAATAGTACCAGAAAAACGAGCTCTTCTTCAGATAATAATAAATCTATGTCTATACAGTCAAATTCTCCATGTGAGCCAGCTTTCTTTTCACCTCACATAGTTTCTAGTCGTGGAAAAAGTAATGCTAGGAAAGAGCAACAGTTAAAGAAAGGTCTTATTCGTGTTCATTCCTTAAGTGATGATATTCCCACGAAGGAGACAGTTATGAAAAATTTAAATATTTCAATTGAAGAGGAAGAACACACTGCACAATATTTTCATTTTCTTTTGAATAAAGAAATAAATAGATTAAATGAATTATGTGAAAAATGGATGGAAATCAAAAGGCAATCCGACACTACAGAAGATGGTCAATATGAAATAAATCAAGCTATTGGACAAACAAATTTGTTAATAAACAAAAAGTTTGAAAGATTCCGTGGATTAGTTAATGATTGTGAAACAGGAAAGGGAAAAATGTTAGTGACTTGTAAAGATTTGCAAGGATTTTGGGATATGATGTACATGGAAGTAGAAAATTGTAACTTACGATTTGAAAAATTGGAAAAACTTCGTGTACAAGGCTGGAAAGAAGAGGAATTGTTTATTAATAAACCAGTTACTAAAAAGAAAATTTCTAAAAAAAAAGTTGTATCAACTAAATCAAGTTCTATTAGAGCTTTCTTAGTAGAAAAGAAAAAGAAGATGAAAAATGATGACGATATGAAAGAATTTAAACCTAATTTAAATCACAGTGTAAACAATAAATGTGACAGAAATGAAAGTTCTAACATAAAACAAAACAAAATAAAATCCAGATCTCTTAATTGTAATGAAAATAAATTTGTGAAAAATAATAGATTAAGTTTATTACAAAAGATACAATTGTCTGATACATCAAAGAAGACAAGAAGTCCATTAACACTAATAAAGATAAGTCAAATGTGTAAAACTCCTAAGATTCAGCTAGATAATTCAATATCATACATTAACTCTAATAAGACACCAGGAAAGAGCATATTGAAACAACAAAAAAATTCAAATGAAACAGAATGTGTAAAATCAGCAAATAAAATTAATTTTAATGAGCATGTAATTTTAAATGAAGTATCAACTGATGAAGAAACACAGACAAAAGTAGATTTAACTTTATTATCAAGAATAGATAATTTTGACTTTGATAGCACAGATGAAGTAAAAATTAATGTGGAAAAAAAGCTGAACTTTGACGATAGTAGTTGTAAGGAAAATGAAGATGATACCAAAAAATCTCTGGAAAATAAAAATTCAACGAATGAAAATATTTGTAAAACAGTATCTATACAGATACAAAATTCTAATAAATCATTAAGGAGGATCACAAGACAAAATGCAATAGATTCAATGTTAGATCAAACTTTGCCATTAAATACAAGTACTTCTGTATCACTGAAAAAAGACACAAGTGACATTGATTTAAATATATTGAATGACAAATTACAAAAACAGTCTATAAGTAGTACTGAGGAAACAGATGAACAAAATGAAACTACCAGAATTTTGAGGAATAGAACTATTATTTCAACAGATACACCCAGACTTAAGAGAAGATCTTCTAGAAAAATGTCTGTTAATGTACAAGAAATAGAACATAAAGAAACCGAAACTCCTATTGATAAAAGAAAAAGGAGAAGTCGTTTTAAATTGAATACCAATGAAAGAAATGATATAGAGTTGCTGTGTCACAATTGTGATGATATATCTTTAGACAAAAGCAAGAACAAGAGAAAATCCACTAGAAGTGTGAAGTTTTCTGGTACAGATAATGTTAAATAAATATTTTATTTTATATTATTAATATTTTATCTTTTTTAAATGTAATGCTTTAAATGAGCACATTTTGTTTCAGAAAAAGAATACAGTGATGGGACAAATAAACCAACATTACCTTTGACTCCGCATGTTAAAAGTAAAAGTAGAAGTAGGAGTAATAGTATATGCGTGGAAATCCCTACTTTGGAAATACAAGAAAAACGTAATTATTTTATTCTAGTTTTTACCAAACTAAAAATATTTAATTGTATATAATAAATATTTAAAATTTAATTTCAGCTTTGCAGCGCATCACCAGAAGATCACAAAACAAGAAATTATTATCTCCAATTTAAAATATATTTGGACATAAATATAAAATTGTCATTTGATAATTTGTTGCGTCATTTGATGTGAATTGTTTTCTCTTTGATGTCTTTGTTTTTATATTTAATACATAATAGTTAAAATATAGTTCCAATATTTTTTATAATTAATTATATTTTACAAAACACTATTTTACAAAATATTTAATTTTACATATTTTACACAATACTGACAAAATACAGTATTCCTCACGTAACTGACTAATGGTTTCAGTCGGGACCGAAACTGGTCAGTTAAGCGTAGAAGTGTATTCCAGGAATTGGCATCAAAAAAAAA
>CAJDYZ010001994.1:4883-15631 GCA_903986555.1 Heterotrigona itama
CTTCATATATTTGTCTTTCATAAAACGATATCTATCATATATGATACCAGGAGATCTCGAAAAAAATCAGATATACGTCACATATATGAATGTGCAATGAATAATGAACATGTTTGACTAATATTTCAGTCTTGAAATAATTATAAGTCTAAATTTTTGTAAGTATATCGACCAATATTTAATGCGTAGTCGCATTAAATAGCAATGTCGAAAATTCTTTATAGCCTTTAATGTATCATTTCATTTTTAAATTTATAAATTCCTTTTGTAAAATTTTAAATATCACTGTAAGTAAACGTTGAAGACAAATTACATACAATGACTGAACAAATTTAATTTTAAAAAATAGATAAATTGTAGTAAATAAGTTCTTTTTATAATTTTGAATAGCTTTTAACTTTTAATGTGTTCCCATTACTAGTAAAGTAGATTATTACTATAAAAAAAAGATTAATATTAAATTAATTACTTTTCGTCAAAATTTTCATCAAATAATATTTGTTTCTCTTTAGTGTATACTTTATGTATGTATGCAATGAATTTTCATTTATCATCTAATACATTTTCATGTATTAATGTCTATTTCTTATGTGCATAAATTACAAAATGATATTACATTGTATGAGATTTAATTAGATATACATACATAAAATAATTCATATTCGTGTTACCATGTTTCTGTTACCATGATAAGATTAAGATCACATGTATGTACATAGATATATATGTTATATTATTATACAATCGCTATTTCATTGCTCAATTTTGTGAGCTCAATAATTTTTTTATAATTATCATTAAATGTCATACTTCAATTAAGAAAAAATCATAAAGACATTAAGAACTTTGACTAGAAAAATAAAGAATCTCGCTATAAATTAATGATTTTTTTTATTGTACTGTACTTTTTAATGTTAAAGTAATTTTATCATATTATTAAAAACGTACCTGAGAAATAAATATTTGTATAATCTTTCACACATATTATAAAAACTTACCCATAACAGTTTTGGTGTGCCAATTCCTATAGACTCGTTGCATATAAATCGTACTTCGGATGTGTAGGAATCTAATTAATATAAAAATAATAATAATAATATAAAACTTATTTATAATTCAACAATAAATAAACAGTATACTTACTATTTCCACATTTGCTACCGTTAGAATATTGAAGTTTTATAACATTTCTACCATAATCAAAAATTACATTTGTCAGTGATCCATAACCATTATTTCCTTGACATACAGAAGAACCATTACAGCTTTTTTCTCCACATATACTTATACTATATTCTTTTCCTTGTTTATTCTTTACCTACAATGAATGGAATAAGTTTTCAAAGAATTAATATGTTATTTTATTCTTTCATATAAAATTTATAACTTATAAATTTTACATTAATGAAAACTAATTCATGACGTAAACATTCAATTGGATTTTATCAAATTAATTTACGAAAAAAAGAAAATATTAAACTTACATAGAAAATATTAAACTTACATAGTACATTTTCTCATTTTTATGTAATAAAGACAGATTGCATTCATGTGAAAGTAATTGATCTTTTATTATACAAGGAGAAGTCCAATTTCCCATTGTGGCGCCACACGTTATACTTGTTTTCCATTCAAAAATGTAAGTGCAGTCTTCATATTTTTTAAATTCCGGAAATCCCTTGAAAAATCAATCATAAATATACAATAATTACAATACTCCTTTCTAAAAATCGCAGATAATTGTATAAATAAATATTGATTAATTACCTTGTCATTATTATAACACGGAAATGTAAAATTGGAAGAAATTAACTTTCTTGAATTTTCAGGACAGGGAGATCCATCCACGTAACGTAATACAGTTTCATGATTTTTATTTAATACAGGACTTTCCTTTGGAAATCCTAAACTCTATATAAATATTTATCATTTTTAGTTTTAAAAAAGGTAACTATAAATTTTTAAAAATTTTTAATTACTTACGGTTTCATTTACATATTCATTATCTGAACTTAATGAAGTTTTGCAAACTGCACTGCCATGTGCACATGTTAAACCTGATACAGAAATTAGAGGTCTACAAATATTTATATGAAATTCAGTTTTATTCACTTTTACAACATAGTTATTCGTAGATTTTATCAATGAACTTAAATTTATTTCATCATCATCTGTCACACATTTTACCTACAAAGTGTAAATTTTTGTCTTTAATGATTTAAAAACATATATACTTTAAATACTAAATAAATAATTGTCTAACCCTATTCCCACAAACTAAATTAGTGTTCCAATGTATAATCAATTGACAAGTATTTTGTTCCATAATAAGTGGTCCATCAGAAGATCCTTCCGCTCCACATACAAATGCAATAATTGTATAACATCGTTGTCCAGTTTCACATTCATCTCCATCTGTATAATTTAAATATGGTCCACCTTCTTCCCACATTAAATTTGTATTAGCCTTTCCCATGGACGTGCGTGATTTAATAAGACAAACACCTAGATGCGAAAACAAAAATACATATAATGACAAATTGGAGAAATAAAATAGTAGTATAATTATGTTTAAAAAATAAATGAGAGTAAGATATAAAATAATTTAAATAACCTGTTCCTGGCGCACATAAATTATTCACAAGTGAGTCACATACTCCAAATTTATACTCTATGTCATTTTTTGCTATTGTATAAGAATTTTTATTCATTAAAAGTCGCAAATCATATCTACAATAAAATGTTTATTACAAACTAAGATATAAGTGTAAATATAATCAAATTTTTTAGTTTAACCTTACGTAAAATTTGTAAGAGGATTAGTCACTATACATTTGCCAGCAGTGGCTGTACTATGATTACGTAAAGATTCCACACTGCAAGCTGCTGCAGTTTTCCACATTATTCGATAGTGACATTCTTCACTTCCTCCAGTATATTCTGGAACTGTATCCTAATCAAAAATAGAGACTTACAAAAAAATTCAAATACTGAATTAGTAAATAATATATACTATGATATTTACCAAAGCTTCAAAATCGCATATAAAAAAAATAGAGGTCTTAATATGTGGTACTGCAATATCTCTCACTTTACACAAATCCCCATCCTGATATTCAAGTCTAAGTGCTCCATCTATTATAGATGGTGGGTTCTGAACATCACCCAAATTTACATATCTATAATAAAATAATAATTATCTATTTATGCATAACATCAATGTATAAGTCTGATTACAAATTATTTATAGAAAATTTACAGAAAAATAAAAATATCCATACTCGGTTTTTGTAGAACTCTGTAAACAAGCTCCCGAATGTAATTGACACAAAGCATCATGTTCAAATATTACAGAGTGACAAATATTTAATATAATCTTTGAAGATGTTCTATTACCCGTATGAACAATATAATTTTGTGAATATTTTGTTAAAGGTGATAGGTCGTAATGCAATCCATTATGTGTTACCGTACAATTTGTTCTAATCCGTGGTCCACAAGCAAAAGCAGTTTTCCATATCATATATATATTACATAATTCTATTGTCTAAAATATTAATAATAAATTTATATTTTATATATATATTATATATATATATACGTGTGTATATATGATTATATGTAATACATACATGAGGAAATAATTCTGGATGAGAATTATTCTCAGCCTCATAATCACATTTCATTAGAATATTTACAGTGTATTTAGTATCAACTGTACAATTATCACCTGTGAATATAAACATTATCGTCCCATTTTTTATATTCACCTGTGGACGCATTTTTCCTGCAAAAAAATAAAATTATTTTATGACACATACATATCGATTTCAATATTTTATATATATGTATATATACATAAAATTAGAACCTATTCCTTTCTCTTCTTTGTTTTTTATTAAACAAACTGCATATCCATCTTTCCCATTGCATTTTTCTTTCAGTGGAGAACATAATTGCAAATGTACAGTTACATTGAAGACCTCATCATTTAAAGTATATTTTGTACTCGAGAGACTTGTAAAGTTATAAGAAAAAAGCTTCAAAACAGGCTCACGAATTATGCAAAAATTGTCATCCACTACTGGTATATCCTGCACAAAATATGTATTAATAAACTTCTTGTCGCATAAAACACTTCATTGTCTCATAAAACTTAAGTTACATAAACAATTTAAAACAAATTTACAATTTTATATATGCAAAAGTACATATACTACATTAGAAGAACTCATTAAATTTTAAGTGATTTTTTACGTTGTAAATAACGTAACAAAGAAATATTCTAAAAATATATTATAAATAACAAAAAATAGATTTAATACGTACAGCAAAAACAGCAACAATTGCAAAATAGTGAAAGAATAATAAAATGTTTAACTTGTACATGTCTTTTCTTTGTTTGGTCGTAGATTAATCACATTGTAAATATTTGGCGTATTAACATGCATAACAATATCATTCGTTGTTGAACGTTATTAAAAAGCAAATGATTATCTTTTAGTGATAAATGCGAAATATCTAAATCGTTTTATCTGAATGAAACAGCGTTTATTTTAGGTTGGACGATTTTCACTTTTAACGAATGACAATTGAGAAGTTTATTGACTGCAGGTAAAAACGTTAGATCTACTTTCCTATAATGAAACTTCAATTACATTAACCAATCAATGGTGCCAAAAAATTTTTAAATTATTCTTTAATATACATTTATACATTTATAATATACATTTAATTATCATATCATACTCATAATTGCGTCACAATTGTAATGTTTCCATAAGCTACATACACAAGTTACAAATTTCAAAAGCAAAATTTTAAATTCAAATTCAAATTCAATTTGAATAACATTATTATTTTTAAATCCTATTCTTTCTATAGTTTATTACATAATATTTTATAATAAGAATAATGTTGATTTGAGATTGATAATATCTAAATATTTTTGAATTCTTTTGTATATATAAATGTGTGCATTCGTATGAATAAGTACTGACATATTTCCTTTATATGTTGGCACAGACGAGGTATCATATACCTCGTCTGTGTCGTTAGTATTCAAAATAAAGTGCATCGATATTATCATTTAGAATTTGTAGGATTTTGTAGTTTCAAATGAGAAATGGAACGTCTTCAAATACAAGAAGCATTTACTACCTTAAAGCCACTTTGTGATGCTTTAATGAAAAATCCAAATGTAAAAACTGCTCGTGATATTGTCAATGTTTTGCCAACGATCTCAGACAAAGTTATTCAAGATTTGTTTGAGTATATTTTATTTCCCTTTATTGTACATTTACCAAATAACACATTAAGGTAAACTATTTTATATTTTATAATGTAAAAATTAATGCAACTATATAATTAATTCATCATATATATTATTTAATCATTGTCAATGATGAAAGATTATAATTTATTTTAATAAATTCTGGAGATTATTGGTGATTTTAAATAAATATAAATTTGTATTTTATTTAACGCAATAAATACAATTAATCTTAATTCTACAGTCGAAATATAAAAGAGGAATTAATCAAGACAACACAAACAATTATATGCAGGACAAAGATATCAAAAGCAAAATATTTCAATGACTTATATTCGTGCCTTTTAATACAAATTTATGACAAAACTCAGCAAAATATGGGTAAATACAATATTGGAATATGTTTTTTTGATTCATTATCTATTTTGCATAATAATAAGGTTATTTGTTAACAAATTATTTTAATTTATGTTACTACAGATTATATCATATATAATCTATATTTAATTTTTACAGTGATCACAGGACATGAAGAACTTAAAACAGCAGTACTCTTATGCATTAAGACTTTGATAAATTCTTGTTTCACAAATGTTTTAGAACTGATGTACACTAAAGAAAATGCTTCTAAAATAGGGCAAGGAATATTATTCTCAATAACAATAGGAAGAATTGAAAAATCCAATCTCCTTAGGTAAATACAATGAAAATCTATTGATTTCTTTTTTTTTCAATAAGTTCATGAATATATTTATATTTATATTTTTTAAATTTCTAGATTAGAAGCTGTTGAAACAGTAATGGCATTATGTCAAATTAGTGATGAATCAGACAGATTTGATTCTATATGGCAAGATCAAGTTGCTGATATTATTATGTTATTTTTACCTGGCATTGTCAGTGGTTTGCAAGAAATAGCTATGGGAAGTGAAACACAAGGACATAAACTTACGATGGTAATATAAAGAAATTCTAAAAATTCAGACTATCATTTCTAATTATATTCAAGATTTTATATCAACTAAATTGTAGATAGCACTAAGAGCTTGGGGCAGGGTGATATCTCTTGTAATGAAAGATAAAGAGGAAGAAGACCAAATACCATCATTAAGTGATTTAATCAAAATAAATAATGAAAAACCTATTGATCCAACGGATAGTGTCCCAAATGTGAAAAATCGAAGTGAATTAGAGAAACATCTTAAAAGTGCAACAAGGAATAAAGAATGGTTTAATGCTTGTGCAATTAAACTTAATATACTTGTTCAACAATTACATGTGTTAATAAGACATTCTCATTATAAAGTTAGAAAAGAACTAGTTGAAAGTATTCATTTATTGCTTACATCATGTCCTAGGTAATATTTTATCTCCATCTTTCATTTTTTAAACATTTCTAAAAGGATATTACATACATTTTTTTAAACAGGAATATGAAACCAAATATGATATTATTAGTAGAGTATTTAATGTGTCTGTCTGAAGATGAATTTCCAGCAGTACGTGACAAAGCTCAAGAAGTATTAAATACAATTATTAAAAATTTCATACAAGATAAAAATATGAGGTCCTTAGTAGAATTGTTAGAAGAAAATTTCTATGATTTGCTTACAAAATTACCTAGGATTATCAGGAGGTCTGGTACGATAATATCGCAATAATTATTACAATATTTAGAAATAATATAAAAGAAAAGTTGAACGAAATATTTCTTTACCTTTTAGATGATAATGACCAGTTAGCTTGTTTAAATCAAATTGCTGGTTATTTAAAACTTCTTGGAGAACAAAGATTGCCGCATGTTATGATGTCAGCACCTCACGTTCATAGATTAATATTGGCTCTCGTATATGTATCTGAAATAGATTATAGTAATGTCTCTCTTCTGCAAGCAGTAAATGTTAAAGATCTTGATGATCCAGCATATTCATATGAATCACATTTGTGGAGGCAATTTAAATTTATCCAAACTAATGCATGTGAAGCGAAAATCATTGCAATATGTAAATGTTTAGGTGAATTTGGAGATCTTCGAATTTTAGTAGATATCATTCTTGATCTTATGCTTAATGCATCACAGCATAGAAAGGAGTTAATCTTATTGTTGAACTGGATAATGTGTGGTACGTTGAATAATTTTCTGTTTCAGAATTCTGTTTGAGAAATGTTATTAAATATTTTAGTGCCTGTCAAGGATTTATCAATTTTATCAATTTATAAAGAGGTTGTTGAATTTTATATAAATCCTGAATTTTGGTATCCACCAATTGAAATTAGTAAAGATACAACCTTACGAGTTGCACAAAGCAATGTGGTACGATGTTGCTTATTATTAGAAGGTTTGGGATTAATAGCTCAAAATTTGAAACGTGATTATGATAGATTTCTTCTTAATACGTTATATCTTATTATAGAAAGAGCAGGTGATTATTAATTTTTATATCAATATCAATGTAATTAAGAAATGACAAAATATAATTATTTACATGAAAAACATTATCTACATACCTTTAGGTAGTGGACACAGTCTAATCAGTTTCGTTGGTACTCAAACTCTCGAACAAATTGCAAAATCTCAGGAACATGATACAGTAGGAGATCTTCTACGTGCAAATGTTGACTACTTCTCATATCATGTTGGTATGAAATTACGTAAAGTAGAACATAATCCTAATGTACTTGATGTGGTTGAAGTTGTTATGAAATATAGTACAATGGATGTATTACCCTGTTTGAAAGAAATTGTTGAGGACGTGCTATTACAATTAAACAATAGTTTTCAAAAAAGAAATTCTTATGTTTCTTTCTTAAAAATTTTTTATACATTTATAAAATGTACTAAAAAATGGGCAAATTCTGAACATGTGCCAATAGTACATGAACAAAGTCAAAATGAATTTCTAAGAGCTGAAAGTGAATCTTCGAAAATTATTCAATCTCTATTAGATTATTATAAAGCAAAAAGAGTTGATGAAAATATAAATGATATGGAACAATCATGTGATATTAAAGAGAAAGAGCAGGAGGAAAAAGAAAAAATAGAAATAGAAAAAAATGAATATAAAAAAAATTCTATGGAACAAGAAGGTAAATATATATTATTAAAATCAATAGTAAAAAGAAATTACTATAAATAATAATATAATAAATAAAAATTCTAGAAAGACAAGAAAATATACCACTTTACATTAAACTAGTTGAAGATGTACTGAAGCATTGTACACATTTTTTACCATCTAAAGAAACAGAAATTTCATTGATTGCAATGACAACTTTACAAGAAGGTCTTGAGATTTTAACAAATTGGGAAAATCAACTATTACCCATTGTGCATGTACTTTGGCATCCACTAGTAGATAGATTTCATGATGAAAATGTATTAATAATTAATCGAGCATGGCAATTATTAAATGTGGTAGCTCGTGTTTCAAAAGATTTTATACGACATAGAACATTGAAGTATGTATTTTATATTTTATATTTTATATATATTTACAACAATAATTACTATAATTTTTAGACAAGTATTACCTCCACTCTCAAAGTTTCTGCGTAATTCTGCTGGAGAAAGTTATATTAAAAGCTCTGAGAGTATATATAAATTTACTCAAACTTATAAACTACAAAAAGAATTACTTTGTACCTTGGGACAAATGACAAAGAATTTACATCTTCATGAACGAGAAACATTTAATGTCTTAAGTATTGTAGAGCCATACCTTGACAAATATCAGCATCTCGTATTACAAGTAAATTTTGATGTTACAAACATTTTTACATATAAATGTTGTTTTGATTTATATTATTATTTTACATTTATAGGAATGTTGTGTACAATTGTACAAGGATATTGCGGATTATAATAGTGATATTGTCTGGGTGAAATGTCTTAGTATTTTTAATTCTAAAGTAAAAAAAATTGTTTCAGATGAAACGTTTAGTATTACAGATTTAATGGTATGCAATTATATGAATTTTTTTAAAGAACATAATAATTATAATTATTAAAAGTTAAATATTTAACTTTTATTATTTTTTAGATTAATGAAAATACTTCAACAAATCAATACTTCAAAAATATACAAATTATTATAAAATATATTCAAGATAAAATTTCTAACGTTTAAACGTAATAAAATTATATTTTTAAATTGATTGCTTTATAGCAATAAAAGCATAAAAAGTATTGTATTATAATAAATGTAATTATAGATTTGTATATATGCATTTCTTGTACTTTATTTGTAATTGTACTATTTAAGAATTAAAATAAAAAAAATTTATAATCTTCCAAACTTTTATTTGTATACAATTTTTATTCAATTATGGTATTTAACATTTTATAATTTTCATATTGTTGTTTACATTCTTATTTGTACAATAACCTATATTTATTAAAAACTTTACATTTATCTACAAGCAAATAATTATCCTACAATAGATATATTTTTATAATCTATTCACAGACCATACAACTCATTTTATTTTTATTTAATTATAAATATATAGTAAATTAAATCATCCTTTTGTACTGTGATATACATTTTGCTTCTTGTATTTCTCATTGGGTGATATAACTTGATTTTCATTTTGTTACTTATAACACAGTCATAATTTGACAACAGTTTACAAATGACAATAAAAATAATAATGTAACTTTCATTTAATCAAACAGCCAAAAATGCTTATAAATGCAGGAAATTTGAAATCTGAAATATTAATATTTTTTTAATATATTCTTAAATGCAATTTTATACAATTTGCTTCAGAAAATAGAAATTGTTAAAGTTTCTCTTGATAGCAGTTAACTTTAAAGTTTTGTTATATTTTTATAATATAAATCTATAATTCAATTTTTCGTGTATATCCGCTCTTTTAAATTTTTTAAATTATTTCTAAATATATCTAAATATATATTCTTCATTACATGCTTACACGATATTTCAATTCTTGCAAGGAAGAACTATAAAGTATAGTTTTTAGAATAACTCATATATATCATGAATTTTAACTTGTAAAATTTGTCATAATTTTTAGGTGATAGGATCTATATAGTTTAACACATCAATTTAATATAACATGTCTTCTAAAATATCATTTCCAAACAATTGGAAATTGAAATTTTTCCATCATTGGAATATCAAATTTACGAACAAACGAAATTAAAACCATTCTTGACATTTTTATTTTAATTTTTTATTAAAATTAATTTGTTTAAGTATATGTATATTAAAGAAATGTATAAGTATATTTGTATTTTTTTTTTTTTAACAAAAAGTAACTATATTTTGAGCATGTTGTCAGTTATTTTAATAATCTAATAATTAATGATTCTGGTCCTCTGTTGTCATACAATGATTAGCATACTTTAAAATGTTCAGAAATATGTTAACTATTGTGTGCGTTCTGACTAATGAAAGAACAAATAATACATATATACATACACATATGTAATATATATATATATATATATATA
>CAJDYZ010001994.1:15657-26120 GCA_903986555.1 Heterotrigona itama
ATATATATATTAAGATACTTTAGGTAAGATAATAAATTATTAACATTCACTTTGCAGTAACATTGGCTTTTTATAAAACAGTATTTTTTTACAAATTATTATCAGCAAAATGTTTTGCTTTTAGTGAACAAATATTTAAGAATGTAATGCATTGATTTTCTAGAGAAATGAAACATCATTTCCATGCTTGTTTTTGCGCTTTTTGTGATGCTAGTTTCTTTGTGATGTACGACGAAATTAAAAGCGCTGCCAATACTATCACAATAAGATAATAATCAAAATCTTCTTTCAAAACGTCAAATGTTTTAGACGGTGCCACGCGTGTGTAGAATAAGTCTGCGAACATCGTATTACATGCATAATTGTAATTTTCTAATTTCAGCTCATTATTAATGAGTTAAATATATCAATCTTTCAATTATTGATTAATAATATTAGTATAAAATTGCACCCCAAAGTACTTACCGAGACCGTGTACAAAAACTAAACAAGTACTTTCAAGGCCACTAGGACTAGTATGAATACCGGAAATCCTAAAGACGCTCTGATTATAATTAATTATTGCATCCATATGAATAGGTATCTCTGGCATGTATGGTATCACACCCTCCTCGCGTACTTCGGGATTAATAGGCCGCCGTGGATCTATCATCATCCATGGTAATTCCAATATTCCACCATTAGCTAGGGCCACTAATACACATATATAAAATAATTTATAAAAAAATTAAATTTTTCTATTCATGAATATTAAAGTTTTATTTATCTTTTATGAATAAAAATATATACAAAATGAATCGAATTAACTTCATATACGTACCGATAATGTGTTTGCTTGTGATACCTTTTTCTGTAATAGTTTCCCGCATAGATTCTATTGCAGCTGGAAAAATAAAAGCTTGCCTTTCTACAATAGGCAACTTAGTTGTAGCTAAAGATGAAAACACTGAAACAAGACAATGAATTTATAATGTTTAATGTAAATAAAAACAACGATATAAATCATAAATTATAATTATAGTAAAACGCATGGTGCGAACAGTACCTGTGGTATTACTCTGTATTTTTCCTTCATATAATTCTAAACTAGCAATTTCTGTCCTACGATTTTTTTCGTTAAAATAGCTGTACACTATCCAATTTTCTGAATGCACAATATGTACTGGGCCACGTACTCTTTTGTGCATAATAGAAAATATCATTGCTCCAGATACTACATCCAATAAATACAAATTAAGCGTATCTGTAAGCCGTAGATTATTTTAAAAATAGTTATACATATGATATAAAGATTTAATAATTATTATTATCAAATAGTTATTAAGTATTATTACAAACGTACTTTTATGAGTGTGTCCAACACCCTCAGTTACAATTGTGACTAAATTAGGATTTATATACTTATATAGAACTGATCTATCACTTAGAACTCTACCCTGGGAATGAACACGTTCTATTGGATTTTTCGATACAACGTGTGTTATTCTTTGGTTTTTTGGCGAAAGCAGTAATTCCCATACTTTATGAGAAATAAGTTCCTAAAAGATAAGAAAATGAATATTTGGTTATTAAATGTTAATTAAATAACATATTTAAATAAATTAAATAACATACTTGAGATGTACTATATGATAAAGAGTATCCAGACAATATTCCAGTTGTTTGATCAGTAGTAAATATATATGTATTTTTAGCAATTGATGCAGCAATTGCAGTTGCACCTTTTGGATATACGTGAACTTTATCTCGTATATCAAAAATAAGTATGCCTCGCAGAAAATCATCTGTTGTTACATGAAGTAACATAGATTGTTTTATTTTATAACCTAATTTTACTAAACCATCTAGTGGTTGGCCAGTAATTGGATTAAAAGTATATACAATTCCTTCTCCTGTTTGCTAAAATATTTAAAATCAAATTAGGAATATAATACATTAAACTGATGATATAATTATAATATATATAATTATAATACATACTTTATCCTCGGCTAATAACGCGCATTGTGGTGGATATGGAAAATGCCGGCTACCACGTTGTACGTATAAAATTATTGCATCAGATCTTTTATTAAAACCACGAATACCTCGTACTCTAAGTTGCCAAATAATTTCACCTTTTCTAGTTTCAATACCATATAACTATAAAAATATAAAATAAAGAATTATCACAGAATGAATGATTCAAACACACACACACACACACACACACAAAATATTTGTTAATCAATCAATATAATTATATCCATTTTCATACTTTTCCTGCCGATGTAACAAGAACAATCATTTTATGTAATCCGAATTTATCTCGTACTAAGTCCATGCGTTGATTTGATTGTTGAGGTGTGAGGCTTAATATGGATTGAAGAAATGTCTTCACTTGTTTAAGTTGAGAACCGACTCTTCTAAACATCATGCTCAACACATCCCCTAGATATAACATAAAATTATAAAATATGTCATACAATATTAATATTGTAAATTGTCATTTTGTATTATAGTCATAAAAAAACCAAAGGAACAACAAAGTCTTTTAATTTTAAAATTAACAATCAATTGTAATATCAATAAAAAATATTAATGAAAAATTACAATAAAACATAATTGAATTTACCAATACAATTATTATTATTTTTTTAATCGTTCATGCACAATGTTTCAATATTCTATTTGTAAGTCAAATTAAAATATATCATTGGATTGAAAATGTCTATTCTTGTTAAATTGTAAAGTATATTAAAATAATTTATATTATCATGCAAATAATAATACTATAGAGATCTTAAACAGCAAAGATAAAAATTTACTAGTTCGCATTTAATTAAAAAATAATTTATGTTTTCTTCAGCTTCTAAAGAAAATTAACGTGCGTATAAGACTAATAAATAGCAGGAATAAAGTAAATTTTCAAACTCAGCCTTTGCTGCTCCACTACTTACATGAACTGTCATCAATACCTGCCAGCAGCCATTCACAAAAGAAACGTAATTAATATAATATTTTTTTTTATTACTAATACTAATATTTTTTGTTTAAATTTAATATTACTTTCATACAAGTGTTATATACTTGTATTACATAAAATACTTTTCATCTTACAAATACTTGCATTAAATATAAGAAATGTTTTATGAATTATTTATAACAGATACCTATTTCAAATTTTAACGAATTTTAATGAATTTTTGATGTCGTAATTATCAATATTTATAACATATATTTTTGAATATTTCTTTTAATGATGATGAATAATTCATTATACTTTTACTTATAGCGTTTGCTGTGCCTTAATAAATATGATATAGTACTTACTCTCTTTCTGATCGAATTCTGTTTCTATTTCTTGATCCCTATCTGACATGGGCAATTCTATAATTTCCACTGCTACAATGCTAGCAAGTGCTTCTTCTCTAGCCCATATTAATTTATTATGCTGTAGCAAGGCAACACTGTGATCTTCTGAAGCGAATAAATGACGGCAAGTTACGCCTTTCGTTTGCCGAGGACAAACAGAAGCTATGATTGTTGGTGAGAGCAATGAATTATGTGTTACGCTGATAGATATATTTGGCATAGATTTTGATGTTAAAAGTTCTGAAGCAACAATTTCTGTTACCTAAAATTATACCAAGAAGTTTTTGTGATTGTTTAAAAATAATATTTAAAAATCCTTCGTAATACACGTAAAGCGCAAAATACTTGCCCCATTTTTATATGTTGTTTCTAAAAGTACTTTCTCATTATCAACTGACACAACATAAAGCGTTGCATCTCCTACTATATCCCTTTGAATAGGAACAGGTACTTCCCCAACAAGAAGAATTCGTTTCCGTTGGTTATTATCTGCGCTAATTGATACAATAGGTTCTTCACCTAATACTGATTCTAAATGATATGGACCTTGTGCGCCAGCACCAAATATAGTATTTATTGTAACTGATTGTGGTTGAGAATGTGTATCAAATAAATGTACTAACAACAATACAGCTAACGAACTATCTCCTTTTAAACAAGCTAAATATGGAGCAGCTAGAACACATCTGAAGGATACAAAATTATATTAATTTAATATTTTATTTAAAAAATAATATTTTTAAAGAAGACACAAAGAAAATGAAGTAATTCCTTACTCTGTTTCTTGAGTTATAAATGGTGCTGAGACTCTTCTTGTTTTTAATTTATCTCCTGTTTTACTATCATAAGATGTTACTTCTACGGCACTATTATAAATTGGTAAAATATGATGTAATGTTCCATCTTTTATGTGCCATTTCACATCTTTAATTCTGTATGGGAAAACAATCTTATTAATAATATCAATACAAGTCGTGTAAAATATTGTGTTATCTTTGCTGAAATATAACATTTATAAAAAAGATACGTTAAATATTATTCTGTAATCTCATTGCATTTAAGAATTATTCATATTTTTTTTATAGAAGGTGATAGAATTAAAATATAAAATATTTTTGAATATAAAACAAGATATTTTAGTACATGAAGCTTAAAAAAATCCAGAGTAATTTGTATTAGTTGCTTAATAAATTCATCTTGTTTTAAAGCCAAAAATATTTCATCTTTTATTATATTTTACTTTACAAAATCCTTTACAGATTTCTTTACACTGGAATTAACTGGTAGATGTGTAATAACTTAGAAGTAACACTAAGTGTAACAACATATTGCTGTGAGATATAATCACTTAGTATGTAAAACGATATTATTGATTGTGCATTAAATAAGGATAAAGAAACCTGTTAGCACTGTACAATCCCAGTGTAGAAAAGGATATAAATGGAGAGAAACGTCTGAAAATCAATAATAATAATTATATCTTGTTTCTTACAAGAACACAAGCTTTTTAAATACTATCAAATCAATATATATCAAAACAGTATCAAATCATACATATTTTTACAATATTTAGATTATTTCTGAAAAAGATTAATTATTTAATCTTTTTGTGAATACAGGCTGTTCTACAGGGTAATTTTAATTGTAAATATAGGCTGTTTAATTGAAATATATAATACTGACCTATCATGGTTTTGTTCAGCAATTGGCCATTCATGAAATATATGTCCAGTAGCTAAATCCCATGCACGAACAATAGCTGGTACACCTCCACTCACAGAGACAAGATCTCCATCTGTAACTCCACCTAATGCTCGAATCCGACCGCCATATCCTTTTTCTAATACACGTCTCCATAGTATTTGTCCTAAAGGAAAAATATGCTTTTTTATCTTTTCTAGAATAGATCATGCAGTTCATATGATCATATGACATCACACAATCATACGGAGATACGTTTAATAATAGTAAATTAAAATAAAGTATTATATTTGAAGTGTTGATATTTTACGTCCTAAAATTAATTTATTTTAAATCTTCTTCCTAAAAGCTATTTTCGAAAATTTCCATTGAATATGATGAATTTACATTTGAGCGCATATATAAAACTTGAAAGGTTAAAAAAAACATGCATATTATTACATCTACAAACGCTTTTACGTCAATGTTTATAGCCCACCTGACTTTAGATTTAACGCAGCAATAACATTTTCCTCAGTAGCAACAATTATCTTTTTCGCGGCCGAGACGGTGTCAAAACTGGCGAATTTAATTTTACCGACATAATTCTGTTTCCTGCAAGTACAAGAGCAAATCGTTCATTGAGGAGATGATTCAACGCAACTGATATACTGTCAAATCATGGTAACATGCTATTGCATTATTTAGAAATTCAGTATTGTAATTAACATTTGTTCAAGGAATCCAAACGATTTACCAGTCAAATTTCCCAACTTGATCTTCGTAGAGGCACAGAGATAAATTAAATAGTCCAACTAATATGATAAGATATTGTAATATCTGAACATCAATTAAAAACCGGTGGATGTTTCCTTTAAAACTCCGTACGAACGGAGCCATGACGACCTGTGTGAACGTATCAACCCATCCGCTTACACAAATTCCTTCCACACCTGATATACAACCATTGACAATATAAATAAACGATGGTCATCTCTATGTATTTTTTCATCGCTTCCATACATTTTCTAAATCATTTTTTTCAAAATGGAAAAATCTAAGGAATATTTAGAAAAGCAGTGATCGAACACTCACAGAAATAGAAATTCATTTTTTGTAACGTAGAAAATTATGTAGACAATTATTATCGATAAACAAATTTATCTTTACGATATTACTTATTAAAACATTACTCGTTATTATTCATTAAAATTTAGATTTAAATATATGAACTTTGATATAGATTAATTATGAACAAAATTGTTTTGCATGAGACGATACGATAAAATATAGTTATAGATATTTATCGAATTTTGTTTGTTTAAAGTATTTAATACTAATAGACAATATATAATAAAATAGGTAATAAAATTCTTCAAGAACCTTTGAAAAACAGAAATTTATTTCTTATCAATTTGCATGTTAATTTCTACCTTATTGATAAAGCAAATTTCGATAACGATAACCATTGATTAAAGATAGAAAAGATGTGGCATTCAATAAAAATTGATATCTCAGGTTCTGTAATACCGACTGAGAAAAAGTCAGAGTGTTTCTTACGCCCTCTGCGATGTTGCGGCGGATATAAGAGTTATATTCAACTTGATTTGTTAAAAACGATAAACTCAGTAATTGTAAGATCTTTAATTGCTGAATTTTGAAAAGAAAGTATCGCGTTACGTAATTGAAAATTACTACATAATTCAATAATTCAATTCTAAATTTATAAATGCATAAATATCTGTAATCTAATTCTAATACAATTTCTAAATCTAGAAAGAGAAAGGAAGCATTTTTTTGATCTGGAACAAAAAAGAAAAATTAGTTTCGAACATCAAAATGAAATCACGACCATCGATTAAAATCACACGATTTTATACTGTTTAATAATGTTTATTAATTCAAAAATCTTTTCCTGATTTTGTTCATTTAATAATTTGCAATGAATAAATGATTTATACTTTTGTTTTTATAATATGAATTTTAATTTTATCTTCTGTATTAAAAATTAACGACAATCGTCCAATTTAATAATTTATAATTTATAATCCATTCGATGACTCCATTCGCGTAATTAATTTTCATGCACAAGCTCGTGAAAATATGATAAAAATGTAATATTTATTATTCATACGAAGAGTTAAATTACAGGCATTCTTTGTGCATTTTCATCCAAAAACAAACAATAATGAATTGAATGAATTTTGATTTATGCATAGCAAGTTCGGACAATTGTCAAGTTGAAATCGTTTCCCTCTTCTTTCTTCGACATTATTTTACATTTTTATTTCCCATTTCTATTTTATCCTCTTTTCCTTCGCTCGCCTTGTTTTCTATATATTTTATTTCTCTCTCTCTCTATTTTCTTTCATGTACATGAAATTTTATGACATTGGGATCTTCTTTCCAATGATTCGCATATTCTGAGTTCGCAATCGAATAGTTTACAAACACAAAACTGTTTGCAACTTCACTTCTCAATCATTTCTTTTCCTATCTTTAGAAAATCGACTTCTTAATATCTAACACGGCGTACCATACTTGATTCTATTTAAAAAAAAATTACTTATCTACGTTGCCTTCAATTACAAAAGTCATCAGACTTGATATTCGTGAATGATGCAACAACCCCTTGCTACCTTTCGAAAGACTTTCACTTTTCCCCGGCCTGCGATCTGTTTAACCGGTGCGGCGATTCTTTATCCGCAAGAACAGTGAGGAGGAACATGCCGCCGGAAGAATTTACGTAGCACTTAATCCCACCGCTTAGAGAGCCCGACGGAATCACCCTACTTCGCATTCTTCGCTACCTATTCTTCTCCGCTTCGGGCTCTTTTTTTGCGCCACTCATCATCGTGAACCTCTTCTTACATTCAAACACTTTCACCTGAACTCTTATCCTTAACGAGGCGAGCCCGTGGTCCTGTGTTGCGATGATTTAAGAAGGCGAAACTCGCTTCTTGTAAATTATCGCGCGATCCCACGATCAGTGCTTCGCGAGAAAAGTAAATTGCATATACGTATTGGTTTAACACAATAGAATCGTGTCGTTCCGAGTGAAGAACGTTTGTTATCGATATTTTTATTCTGCTCGATTATATTTGATCGATTGAGATAAAAGTTTCTCGATGTTTTTTTTTTTGTATTTTTCCGCGATCTTTGCATCATCTTTATACTTTTGTAAAATTAATGTTTGTAATCACTACATGATTATTGTAAAATTGTCGTGAACGTGGTAATTTTATAAATATCATCAAAATTGTTGTGCACGTTATTTGAATGAGATTTGGAGAAATCATTCTATCGAAAAACAACGAACTATTTGCTGTTTTAATGCGCTTACAGTATCTCGAAGAAAAATTCTCCTTTCGTAGGAAAATTCCAAAGGATCCTGAATCAGTCGTGAAACCAATCCTTTAATCACCCGCACTAAAATATTATAAGGCGTGTAATTATAGCGACTGTGTCGAAATCCAACGACTAATCTCTTGACCGTAAAAGCGGTTTTATTTACTCATTCGCTTACCCTCACTGGGTACTTTACTTTGCCACTTTCACAGATTTTAATGACAGTTGCGAACCAACTACTGTCGTGAATACATTGTTTCATGACGCGAGTAGTATTTTCTCACATTGTCATCGCCGTAAACTTAATTATTACCCACCCTTAAGGATTATTTTCAACAATTTTATATTGAAGTTTTAGATCACTTAGAAACGTAGAATTACAGTGAAGGGCAAAACTGTACGAATGACAATGGAAAATTGTCGATAACTTTGTAAAACGATCCACGTGGTTTCATTTTAAAGCGTGAAGCTTCTACTTTGACAATCTTGAGATGATTTTACATCATGCAGCGAGTGAAAAAGTGAGGGTACTTGTGAGGGTACTTGTTTCCCGGAAACATTTCTTTCTGATTAATTCTTGAAACTTTCTCTTTACAATTTTTGCTCACTATTTTATTCAACTTTGGTTTAAACGACAAAAATTCAAACAATCTTAATATTTCGTTAGTTCAATAAAATAGTGAAAAGAAAACAGGAGACTTCAATCTTGATAGTGATTCTAGTTATAAAAAGAATTTTTTAATGTTGAGTACCCTCTTAAATTATCGACAATTTTTCCTCAACGTTGATACAGTTACGTAGAGAAGATAGTTCACAGACGTAATTTTCAATTGAGTTCGAGAGATGAAGCCCAAGTTCAAGTAACGCATAAAATGTCTCTCCTTTCGAATCGGATGAACATTCCAATCTTGATTCGCCAGCGTTTACAGCAAGACATTCTCAATCCTTTGACAAAAACATCTGACAGACATGGTTTCAATATCTCGAGCTGTTTTCGCGCGATCGAGCTGGAATGATCCGAAGCTGCGTTCGATGCTCCTCTAATATCTAGCTACTAGATGTTATTTACCGGAAGCGTACTGTTTCCCCCAGAGTGTGTATCGCTCTCGGTGGCCAAAAACGTCCGAGAAATAGAAAGAGAGAGAGAGAGAAAACGAAAGAGGTCGACGTCATGTAGAAATGACACTCGTAATCGAGTTCCCCCTCACGTTGCCAGAAATGAATGAAGCTGGCCGAAGAGAAGAAAATGGGACGTGAGGCTGCTGCGTGAGGTTTCTGCCGGGTAACCTCCGCCAGATGAGATAGGATTGAATGGACGTCGTGAGGGCTAGGAGAGGATAAGGTGCGGAGAGACGAAGGCCGGGGATGCTGACGAAGAAACGAACACACACGTGGGAAAGGGGGTTAGAAACAAAAAGAAGACACGCTTGGAAAAATAGAGAGGACAGGAGGGAAAGAGAGGAGAAATGTGATCCAAAGAGCGAACGAAGAGACAGGGTTGGTATGAAAAAGCGTACCGAACTGAAGGCAAGAAGAAGGGAAAACGGGGATGAAGCTATATGGAAAAAGAGAGAGAGACGGGAGATAAGGCGGGATGGGAAAAATGGACGGAGAGACAGAATGGTGGAGGAAAAAAAATCAGTGGGGAAAGGCGAGCGAGAGACGCGTGAAGGGGTGAAGAGGAAAGAGTTGGTCCGAGGTACACGGGCGATGAGACGAGACCGGATGAGATGAGATGATAGTGTTGCATGTAGCGCGTGCGCGTACCGACTCAATAAACATCCGTAGAAGCCTCGGTAAGACCCTGGCCTGCGCTCTGGATTACCGCCGCTACTTTCCTTTATTTTCCGGGATGCAATGCCTCCCTCTTTCGACCCATCTTTACCGTGGACTCTCTCTCTCTCTCTCTGCCCCGTCGGGAAAGAGACGCGAGACTTGTCATTCTTTACGTACTTCTTCCATTCCCTCGTCCCCCGCGGTTAGATCAACGTGGTGAACTCTGTTTGATAGACGATGAATCCTGTGACCTATTTATTTTTTCTTTTTTCTTTCTTTTTTTTTTTTTTTTTTTTTTTTTTTTT
>CAJDYZ010002007.1:929-11948 GCA_903986555.1 Heterotrigona itama
TTTTTAATAAAAATTTTAATTTTATATTTGAAGCTTAAATTCAGAGCGAAAATATTCTGCCAAATCAATGATTTATTACAAATTTATTTTTAATTTTATTAACAAGCAATAATGGAATTTCATTAAACATATGATTAATATATAACGAGGAAAATTATTTTAATGAAGGTTGATTAAATTTAAATAAAACAAATCGTTTTAACATAAATCTTTCAAACGTAATATAAATAAAAAATAATAATCTGTTTATTGAAATTATTGATCCTACAGGTGATAAAAAATTTATGAATAATTTTGTATCATTATAAAAAAATGTATTACCTAACAAGACCTTTCACCTTACGTTAAAAGGGAAGCCGAAAAAAACACAAAAAATCTGTGGCTTTCGAATTTGTAACTTTTCCATTCATCGAGCAAACTTCGTGCTGGAAATTCAACTCGTGTGTTTATTAACTATTCGGGTTACACACGTGTTAAATGGATTATGGTTTCGATCTGAAGTGAAGAGCAGATTACGAATTTGATTTTCCAATTTTAATTAGTCAAACTGAAGATCGACAAATACAAATTATAAATGCTTTCAATGTCTTACGATGTAACATGTTGCAACAACTACTATAATGTTCATCGAAGAGATGATTAAGTACTCTTCACAATCAACGGAATAGAAATTAAAAAAAATCTCACGTTCGACGTACGAAAGAAAAAAAATGAAGAAAGTTCGGCGTCGGAATTTGCGTCATTCGAACAGTAAAGTTTTTTCTCTTTTATATTAATCCGGAAACTTCGCCGCGGTGCCCACGCGATGCCCACGCGATGCCCACGCGATGCCCACGCGATGCCAATGATGACGCAGGTCGCGAGAGAAATGATGGAGGAGAGGAGAATTATATTATTAAACGAGCGTTGTCGGCGTTTAATAATTACGTTTCGACTGTTTATACTGAAGTTGGAATTACGAAACTAAGCACTTATTTCTCTCTTTCTTTGCGATGCAATTACGTGTTGAAAATTGCTACTTAAATTAAATTAAATCAATTAATTGACTAATTAATAATAATTAAATCAATTATACTAACTATACATAAATTTCTTTAATTTTCTTTAATTTTGTTGCAACCCCAAACATTCAAGTGCAGCAAATATGTGAAACAAATGGGAGATTTTAATCTTCGAAATGAAAGTTTTCTACAAAGTCGCAGTTGAAAGAAAGTTTTCTACAGATGTTTGAATCTTTTTTCAATTATCGAAGAAAAAGTATCCTCATCTTTTCTTTTTTCTCTTTCCACTCACCGTGCAATGTAAAATCATCTTCGTGCCTGGGCATAAAATCCACCGAGTGAATTGTCGCGATGAATTTCTTTTCTAACGAAGATTCATAACAAGCTCAATTATCCGACCATTCTTCGATTATGCCCTCCGCCCACTTTTTATAAAAAAGATATTCTACCAACTCCTCAGAGGGAAGATCGACAGGTAGCAGGTTTTCGCTCGGCAATCATAATGCAATTTATAAATGATCTACGGGTGGATAATGACGAGCTGGTACAAAAGCTTGCAAATTAAGGGGCGAGGGGGCTGCTTTCGATCCTGGGGAATTTATTGGAAATCGTTTTTTGTCAGCCCTGAAAGGGAAGAATCGGTAGAATCTCATTTCATTGGAAACGACTGCGGAAACGAAAGAAAGTGGAATGAAATTGAAATCAGGAGGGTGGGAGGGAAAGGGGGGGCGGAGAGAGTCGAGTTGGGGGGGGGGAATCCGGTCGCAAAAAAAGAGGAAAAGAGGGGGGAGGAAAAAAAGAAAGAAAAAGGAAGAAGAAAGTGAAAAGAGTATTTTCGAATATCAGAGATTCTGCTTCTTTAAATCTTTGCCCGGCGGAAATTTCGGCCGCCAGCAACAAAGGGGGCCCCGAATTCAATCCGCGCGCAACAAGAGAATTAGAAACGAAACGCATTTCTTCCCTTTTTTCTTCTCTTTCTTGCAACCATTTCCCTCCAATTTTCGACTCGCATTCCTCGTGCAGACGTTTTTTGAAAGTTCGTTCGGATCTTTTGTGCACTGAATTCCTACGATCGTTAGTGGCGATGCACGAGCCATGTTTCCATTGTCGTTTTAAATTTTCCTCTCCTTGTTACACGCGCAAGTTTATATAGAAATTACATTACATTACATTACATGCGTTCGTATTTATTTTTTCGTACTTCGTACATATATTCATTCCCTATTTTCATATCGTTTCTCTACAACCGGTATCTGTTCGAATGATTTATAACAAGATCTAACATCTTTAACACATCGAAGAATAATTCAATTTCTCTCTTATTTCATGTAGTTTAGTTACTTTATATCTGATATTTATTGTACAAAAGCAACAATGTATTTGTCAGAATAATTGTGGAACGTTTCCAGCAGAACGAAGAATAATTTAACTTTTTTCATCATGTTGAAAATAGTTACATATTTAAGTACAAACTATGAAGAAAAAGTATCTTGAATGCATTATTTCTAACAAATTGATTAATAGATTATTAAATCCAAGAAATTCATTTTTACCAAATTAGATCATTTCTAGAATACTGACGTTTTCCTACTATTCGTTTTCAAAGAATATGTAAGTAAATCGAAAGCATTAGTTTTATAAAAATATATACAGTGGTAGCAACAAACTTACGTGCACTAAATTTCCAGTGTTTCGAAAAACTGGCAATATTTAAACTATTAATTTCGTAACAAAAAAAGCAACGAATCTGAGTTCGTTTTAAAGCGATCCTCGATTCATTTTTTTTTTTTTTTTTTTTTTTAATGTTTCTATATCACGTAGTAAATAATGGGAAAATAAAGGTGCTACATTTGCATTGAAGATGTTGCAAGTTCTAAACGTCTCTGAAACTATTGAAAAATTCTTTTCTGAATCTATCATGAATTTGAAGACTTCTTTTCATTTACTGAACTTTGAGTCAGAATATCCGAAAATGATGGAAATTCGACGAAGTCTTGGGCTTTTCGTCACTTGATTCTTACATGATATAATATTGTATAACTTTATATACCGTGACCAAAATTATAACAGTTTAAATATGTTGACAATTTACAATGTATGTAAATTTGTGACCACCACTGTACATGTATATATGGTTTGTGAATAAAACTTACTCTGATACATCTGATTAATAGCAATAAAAACTAACATGTCTTGTACATTTTAATGTATCTATAGTAACGGTATAATATGTTTCGTGTTTTACAACAAACAAATCCTTCCCTCAGAATCCGATTCTGACAAATAAATTCGCGCGAACATTTAAAATGTTGAAAATTTTCCTTCGCGTATTATCAATTATGTTTGATATAAATTGGCAAATTTAAAGAATTGACGAAAATTTTGTAAATGTCTGATATTAAGCGCTTGTTGCATATCTGGATTAAGAAATTTTTAAGGAAGATTAGAAAATTGTAAAAATGCACACATGTCGCGCGTGAATGTATCTTTCGTTGTTTAATTTGCGTATCTTTTTCTACAGAGGGATAAAAGAAAAACTGGTATTTGCAAAAAACTGGTATAATGAAATTACAATATTAATTGGTTGAATTTAAAAAATTTTAAATTTCAAATGAAAAATTTAGTTATTTCATAGATTTCATGGGTTAATATTTCTCGTGTATTTTTAGCAATACGCTTCGTGTTTCTTGCAAAGGGACTGTTTTTATGAACCATACATTCGTATGATATCGTAGTTTCTCCTTCAACGTGACATAATGATCTGAAACTTAATATTTTTGTGAAAGAAAAATTCGCATCACGTTCCTTCTCGTACTCGTGCCAGTTTTATCGCACTGTATTTGCACTGCGATGACTAAAATATATTTGCTCCAGAATATGAATCTAGCGATTGAATTACCTCGTGAACGAAGAATGTCCTTCACGAATGGTTGCATCAAATAAACGAGGAAGTAGAGAGAAATAGGGCGAACGTCGGTGTTTGTTAAAAATTAAATTCAATGAAAGCCAGAGTTGCAATTATGACTCGGCGAATGTTCGCGTTTCGGATAATTACTGTCATATTGTTTTAATTCTGTAGTTTCATTCTCCACGTCCCAAAACATTTTCGCGAAAGCCAAAATAAATGACATTCATTTAAATTACGAGATATCATATTAATGATAATACAAACGAAGATCTATGCTCTTCCAACATTTCTATACCCTTTCAAAGTAAATCAATTATTATTATAATATATGATATATGATATATGATATATGATATCTATGCTCTTCCAACATTTCTATACCTTTTCAAAGTAAGTCAATTATTATTGTAACATATGATATATGATATATGATGTATGATATCTATGCTCTTCCAACATTTCTATACCTTTTCAAAGTAAATCAATTATTATTATAATATATGATGTATGATATATGATATATGATATATGATATATTATAATATATAACAATTATTATAATTATTATTATAATATTATTATAAATCAATTATCTTTACAAATGTCGTTAGTATAACAATTTTCTACGATAGAAAATATTTGAAATCTCGGGAGAGTTACTGTACTTATGTTTACTCTAATGAGATATTGCAATCAAACTTCTAAATGAACCTGAACTTGATGTAAAACGATGTCGTACACTTGAAATGATGTGTCGTAGTTCAAAGGTCAACGAATAAAACACGTTGTTGCAGAGGAAAGCCGCGGGCAATTACAGTTGTAGTTTTCAACGTGTAACAGCCACGATAAAAACGAAACGTAAAGTTTTCATTGCGGAGAGGGAAATATCCCGTGATTTACTTTTGCTACGGAGTCCGAAATGTCAAGAATTCTGATCTGCTACCATTTTCGTTTCGACAGTGTATGAAATCTAGGAAATTGAAATTTGATCAATATTTTTATTATTCTTAAAAATATCAGGTGTAGTAGACACAAAGATTTGTAACTTCTAGAATAAGATGTTCTTAACTTTTAAATATAAGTGTGATACAAATCGCTGTTACACTATATATAAATAAAGATAATTTTACATTATTTACAATTTATTAATGATTAACTTAAAGAGCTAATTTAAACAAAATGATGAAATTACGAATTTGAAAAAGTTGATATTTAAGAATCAATATTTAAAGATGTTTCAACATTTTACTATATCTATAATAAAATGGTTGAAATTGATAAACAATTAACGCGAGTCGGCAGGAGTGGTAACAGAATGGGAAACCTAAATAACGAAATTCTCCTCGATTTCGTAAAACGATCGTGTGCACTTGTCCCGAGACAGAGACGATGGCTCTGTCGGGGAACGGATTTCCTATATTTTCTCCTCGCTCCGACCGGTTCTCCCTTTTAACCACCATCGCCTTTCAATCTCGTCGCGGTAACGTCAGTAATTTTCTCCCCTAACTGGCATTCCCTGACAGCAAGTTACGAATTTGAAGGGTTCGAACTGCTAGGAAAGATCTCACTGCAGCCGGCATCCGGTTTCCGGAACTCGACGTGTGACCAACGCATACTGGGACTAATAAATTGGTTCGAGACGAATAGTTGATCGGTGCTTGCTTACACACACATGCAGGTGCATCAGGCAGGTTCGTTTCACAACGAAAAAATACTTGTTTGAGCTCGTGCGTAGCTTATCGACGACACATGTCGATGGCAATTTAGCTTTTATTTGTATTTCTTTTTTTTTTTTTTTAGGCGGTATTTCTTGACAAGGTAGAATATAATTGTAATTATTTCGACTGTGTAGGAAATTGTTTAGTTATTACACCTCACTCTGAAACGTATGATCTTCCTTGAATAGAATAAATGAATTCGTGTGTTGCAAATGTGATTGAGAATATTATTTTTTCTCTTCGAATTCTGGATACAATATCTGTCTCGTTGTTTTGTTTATTTTTTTTTTTACAAAGGTATAGAATGTAAGTAACTAATTAAAAGCATCAACGTCATTCTTTTAGATCCATTTTCGACGATAGTCATGCAAATAATATATCTACGAAAAATGACAATATTTCAAGAAAGTAATATGATATATGATATATATTGATATGATATATATCAATATGATATATACTGATATAAGTATATGATATATACTGATATAAGAATAAATATTTCACTTGATCATTGAGTTTGATGGATAAATGTTAAAATTTTGTAAAGTTTAAAAAAAAAGTAGATTTCTATTTGAAAGCAAAAAGTTGACCGTCAATAATTTTGAAAACGTCTACCAAATCAAAATCATCACCATGTTCTCTTGCAAAAAACGCAGAATATTTTAGAATTATTTCGATGGGAAGCTTTGAAACAGGAATTTTAAAATACGAAAATAGTAGTGCTTGAACTTCTTATTTCGTTCCAAGAAAATGTAAAAATAATGGATGAAAATATTTTTCAGTTATTCAACGCTAATGTGACAAGAGTGGAAGTAATCTTACATGTAATCTAAAGTAGAAGATTTAGTTATGGTTGAACTTTTAGTCAAAGTAAGAATTTCATTGCTCGCGAGTCTTTGTTTATGTAATATAAACGAGATTAACATGTATACCTGTTAGTTTATTGTTCACGGTACTCAGTTTTATGATATTTCCGTTAAATAGTAAATCTGGCTTTCTTTCGAAAAAAACCCATACAATTTACCAGAATTTTTGTAGAATAGAATCTGACATAATTATTTCTGATAAGTGAGATTTTTCTAATTTCAATGAAATGAAAATGAAATTGTATCTTATCATGTTTTACATATGAATTTTCTCCAAGATTCAAATTAATTAATTTATTTATACCTTGCAATGTTTATATGATTTTTAAGATAACTATAATTATACGTATATATAATTACAATTGCAATTACATTTTTAAAACAATTATAAAAAAATTTGTTTAATTTTAAGTCTTCGTATAAGATAGCAAAATTATTATTACGTATATTTACGTACAATTTGTAGAAATAATAAAATGTTTTCAAGCAAAAAAAAAAAAAAAAAATTATATATTTCTAAGAATATGTCAATTTAAGATCTTTATATTTTTATTGTTGAAAGAAATAGAATTTTTTTTCCACTACTAAATTGCAATACATACTCTAATTTCATTTGCATTAATTTTACATTAATCTTACTTCAATTAAGTACTATCAAATTTCCCGTAAATATATAAAAATCCGCAACGTTAGCTATTAATCTGAATACTTTCTTCCGTGAAAGTAATTTTTAAATGAGGAAGTACAGGTGCTTGGTTTCCATCGTATTGGTTGCAAACTGTGTCTGACAGGCACTGACCTATTTCCCTTTAACCACTCTTACTTCGTTTTTTCCACTTCAGTTTTTTACTTCAATTAAGTATTGCTGATCCCTTAATATATTTTTTTTCGCATCTTCGTTAGTCTAAAAATCGGGTTGATTGAAAGTCTCGTAAATTTATTGCAAACAGAGCGAAAAAATATTAATCATATTAATGGTTTCCTTAGATTTTTAAATTAACAACGAGGGTGTAATTAATATTATGATGTATCACATAGTTCTAAAATAATGTTTAAAACAGATGTTAAGTATAATTACTATATGTAATTAAAATGTTGCATTCATATATTATTACTTTATTATATTTATTATTTTATATTTACTTTATTTTATTATATTATTACTTTATATTATTGGTTTACACGTCACTTATAATTATATTTCATATAAGAAGCCAATTAATTTCTTGGTTAACAAAGTATAATATTGTCCATTTTTTATTGACAACATATCCATTTGTTTATTGAAGACAAATGTTTAAAAAAAATGGTACATTCTATATTCTTAAGAGCATGGGATTCATAATGGCAGATTGATATCAGCCATATTATTTTATTTTGGCGATTAAACATTTAATAGTAAAAAATTTATTCCTCGTCTAGAAATAACAGGGCATCTAATCCTAGTTCCTAATTCAATTTATCATCACGACTTTACAACAACATGAATTTGAACAATAAATCTTCTCGTAATCTCTATTCAATCATCAATCAGATCTGGGAAACGTATCTCGAAGATAAGAACCATGAATTAATGGGGAAAAGGGCTGAGAGAAGAAGAGAGGAAATGAAATAATGATAATAAAGACATAGATGTCGCAACTATTTCAATCAGTCGTTCAATATTTTCCAGACATATCAGTCCTATGCGTATATTCATACAGCTTCTCATATAAGTGTATCACAATACACATGCCTGATGTGTGAGCATTGTCATGCCAACAGTCATAACTCCTTCACGCAATGGTGTCGCTTCCTGTGTGACTCGAATATACACGTCCTAATGTTATAGTTTTGAAAGGTTACAGAGGAACCCGAAGAGAACCTCGAAGAGGAAACGGATCAGGATCGCAACAGCAGATTTAGAGCGGTCTCGTTGGATCGCTACTCTGTCGGGAACAATACAGGAAGAACTATCAGTCCCAGGAGGGTTATCCCGTCTATTTCCATCGTTGGTAAGGATCTTTATTCACAATATAGATTCCTCTCCTCTCTCCGAGCTTCTTTTTTAGTCTGTGCAAGCATGTTCAAGTTCTTCTACCGATCTCTCCGAGATAAACGCGGAAACAGCTATTATTTTCAGTTTCAGGTGATCTCCAATCTCGGGAAATGTTACTTCCTAACCCTCGTTTCGAGGAATCACTCAATCTTTCCATCATACATCCTCTATCTTTCCACCATACACTCTCTATCTTTCCATCATACACCCTCTATATTTCCATCATACATCCTCTATCTTTCCATCATACATTGTCTATATTTCCATCGTACACTCTCTATCTTTCCATCATACACCCTCTATATTTATATCATACACCCTCTATATTTCCATCATACACTGTCTATATTTCCATTATACAGTCTCTATCTTTCCATCATACAGCCTCTATCTTTCCATCGTACACCCTCTATATTTCCATCATACACCCTCTATATTTCCATCATACATCCTCTATCTTTCCATCATACACTTTCTATCTTTCCATCATACATTCTCTATCTTTCTATATCTATCATACACACGTATCATCATACCTCCTAAATTTCAAAGGAAAATGCTGATTTCAAACTTCCGTGGTTATTCATTTGCTGGACGATGTTTCGTGCTTATTTGCTCAATGAAATCAAGTATATAATTGTCACAAATATACTCGTGCAATTCTACGTGAAAAAAAAAAAAAAATAAGTAATGAGCAAAGGAAGAATAGAATTTTCGTCATTTCGTTCCTCAGATGCTCTGAAAGAAGTGAAAAGTGTAGAATTTCTTCACAAGACGCTCATTTCCCGAGGAAATTAAGTATTCAATTAAATATTCAAGTGCTCGACTAGCAAGCTAATTTTTAATTAAACACGCTCAATCTATTCCCTCAAAGATAGAACAACTTTATTCTACATTTTTCTCTTGTTTTCGCAAATAGAATTATCTTCGGCTGATTATTCATTTCTATCGGTATCAAAGATCAGTCACAGATTAATATACTTGAAGAACTTTTAAATTTTCGATTTTCTTAAAAAAAAAAAAAAAAAAAAACGAAGAAAACGAAGAAAACGTTGCTCTTTTCTTTCCAACATATTTTCTCTTACGCGGTTTTATCTATTAAAGCTTAAAACTCAATTTCGCCAAAATGTGATTATAAAGGAAACGATTTCATTCTATTTACATTTTTGACATTTTTTACACGTATAATAACTTCTTGTCAATTTTCAATTAGTTGGCAAATTAGCCTAGTTTATGCGTACCTGACAAGTTTCCAAACTCGATTTTCTCGAGGATGAGGCTTCTAAGGCAACCTCATCGTTCTTGCTTTTTGTCTTGTGCCTCGAATCACAGAATTTCTCTAATTTCACTCGGACTATGACGTCTATTGTTATATTTTAACACGGCCCCACAAAATTTTGCATCAAAATGCAAAATATCTTGTTTTGTAACTAAAATCTTAGTACGATGGAATCTCTATATTATTCAAATGTTTTATCACTGTGTTCTATTTCTATTATATTTGTATTTTGCTACATTCGTACAATATAATTCGTACTCTGTGTGTGTGTGACTTGAATTTCATTTGTAAGTTTATTTTAAACTTGTTTAAAAATAATATACGTTCCATAGCTTTAATCGATCATACCGATATTGAAATACACGAGTGCACATTTATAAATATATTTATTTACGTTTTACTTCGTACGATCATTATGATATTGTATGAAAAGTTGCGTGAATATTGAGAAATTATATTTATTTGCGCAGTTACATGATCTTGCGTACTTGGATGTTATAAGCTGCACAGACATTAAAAGACGGATATATTAATGCATGCATTTTAGTACATACAGGAGGAACTATTATTCGAATACAGATGTTAAATATTTCCCAAGGAAACCCCATGATCAAATTTCATGAAAAAAAGAAAGAAAAAAAAAAGTTTTAGAAATGTACAGTTGATTGAATTTTAAATCAACCCCCGATTCGTATTACATTACAAACGTTTAAATTATTCGAGTTGCTTGCAGCTCAGTGATAAAATCAAGGAAAATTCGAGCGAAATTAAGCTAAATGTAAAAGATAGAAGAATTCCACGATACGAAACAGTCAAATGTTGAAATAACTTTGAAGATAAAAATATTTCCCTGCTTCACGTGGCTTATTTGTTCATGATGAGATCTCTCTCTCTCTCTCTCTCTCTCTCTCTAGTGTCGAACGTTCAGAAAGCTAAAATGATGTTTCGTTCTGCTAGTGCACCCACCGGAAGAACCATTAAACCAGGAAGAAGAACGCCGTCGCTGTAGTAGCACGGTTCGCAAAACGCCCGTAACGTACGAAGATGAAAAGAAGAGCGCCGCAGCGATGTCCGCAAGTGGAGTACAATACACGCACCCGAAGCATTCGGTGCGAGCGCATTCGGCGCCAGGGCATTCAGCGCCAGGGCATTCGGCACCAGAGCATTCGGCACCAGAGCATTCGGCACCAGAGCATTCGGCACCAG
>CAJDYZ010002019.1:2672-40539 GCA_903986555.1 Heterotrigona itama
GGACGTCGACTTCAACGTCGAGGAGGCGTGATGATGACTCCGCAACGCCGTCACCACGATGATTCGAGCTTGTATTATGCGAAGAGCGTTGATCACGTGCTGCAACGCCTGTTGCTTCGCCACGTTGCTCTCGAGCGACAGGATGATCCTCGAGAGGGACGGCCGGTTGCCGGAGGAGGACGGTGTCGTCCCCCCACCGACGGAACTCTGGTTGACGAGGAGGACCGTGTCGCCGGTGCTGGCCGGTGGAAGCGAGGGATGATGGCTCGTCTTCGAGCTGACGCCGATCTCCGTCCCACTGCTATTACCACCACTGCCCTTGAACTTGAGGGACGTTTGACCGAGGGGATCCTTGGCGGTGGGGAACATGACCGGTTCTTGATTCTTGGCGGCCGGCTGGTCGGTCAATACCCAGGCGACGCTGTGACTGGAGCCGCAAGAGACCCGATTCACTCTGGCGTCGTCCAGCTCGTGGACCACCGACGGCTTCTTGTTGACGATGGTCGAGCCGTTTCCCTGCTGGCCGTGGTCGTTGTCGCCCCAGGCGTACACCTGGCCGGTGCTGGCCACCGCCAGGCAGTGAAGCGCCCCGACCGCCACGTGTATCACCTTCTTGCCGCGAAGGCCCTCGACCATGGTCGGTTTGCGTACGTGATGGTCGTTGCCGTGACCCAGCCGAAAGTAATCGCCCTTGCCCCAGGTCCACACCTCGCCGTACTTGGTCAACGCGAGGGAGAACTGAGCGCCGCACTCGATCTGCACCACACCGAGGCCGTTCAGTCGGTCGATCAAGAGCGGCGTGTAACAACCGTCGCTGCCGCCGCGACCCAGCTTCCCGAAGTCGCCGTCGCCCCACGAGTAGACCGAGCCGTCGGCGGTCAACGCCATCGTCTGCGCGTCCCGGCTGCCGCACGCCACCTGTATCACTCGCTGGCCGACCAACGACTGCACCAGCTTCGGCTTCAGCTGGCTGGCCGTGTCGCCGTGGCCCAGTCGGCCGTACTCGCCGAGGCCCCACGTGTACAGCTCCCCGCTGCTGGTTATCGCGGCCGAGTGGCCGGAGCCGCACGCCACGTCCCGTATCCTCTTCAGTCGCAGGCACTCGATCAGCCTCGGCTTGTCCAACGAAACCGAGTTCCCGTGCCCGAGCTTCCCGTCCTCTCCCTCGCCCCACGAGAACACCTTGCCGTCCTGGGTCAAGGCCAGCGCGTGCTTCCCGCCAGAGTGCACTGCCACCTTCTTCACCACGTATTGGCTGAGGAACGGGATCGGTTTCGGCTCGCAGACGTTGCTGTCGTCGCCGAGACCCAGCCGACCGTTCGTCCCCTCTCCGCAGGCGTACAGTTTCCCCTCGTGGCTCACCACGAACAATGTCTTGCTGCCACCGGCGATGTGAACCGGTTTCAACTTGGAGAGAACCTCGCTGTAAATCGGTAGCTTGATCTTTGATCCCTTCAACCCGCCGAGCTGATCCTTGTCGTTCAATCCCCAGACGTAAACGGCCGAGTGTTGCTGCTGCTGCTGCTGCTGCGACGTTGTTGTTGCTGTTTGTTCGGTTGTTGAGGTTGTCGTTGTCGTCGTTGTTGTTGTTGCTGCTGCTGCTGCTGCTGCTGCTGCTGCTGCTGCCGCCCGCTGCGGCGGCGTGTTGTTCATCTGCTCCTGGATAATCTCCCAGTCCGAGGCGAGAAACGAGACAGACGTGGTCAACTGATTCTCGAACGTCTTCCTCTTGCCGATGATCTGCAAGCCGCGTATCTTGCAGTCTATGCCGCCGTTTCGGCACTGCTTGATCGCTATCTCGATGCACGGGTAGTACTCCTTGCTGTCCTGGAGGAGGAGGACGCTGGTGTCGGTGTGTCGGACGCTGATGGTCGCCAACTCGACCAGACCGTTGAACGACTCGCCGACGTTCACCGCGACCAGCGACGGCATGTAGCTGCTGTCCTGCGGGTTCACCGTGATCTTCAGCGAGTGGACCAGTATGCCCGGCAGCATCTCCATGCGAATCCAGTGTTTGCCCTGGGAGCCGCAACTCTGCCAGTAGAGGCCGGACTCGTCCACCAGCCGTGTCGCCCAGCTCTCGCGCGACGAGACGCTCAACGTTCGCACGCACTTTGACCAGTCGTCGATCAACGAGGACGACGACTCGGCCGCGTAGTCTTGCCTGTGGTATCTCCCCGGCTTGCCGGCGTACACCGCCGCCGAGCCGGGCTCCGCGATCCGATTGAAGCCGTGCCGGTGGCACCGTTTCGTGTAGAAGCAGTTCTCGCAGAGGTTGTACGTCTCGCAGTACTTGCACTTGAAACGCGGCCCGGATATCGGCAGCAGGTGGCACGAGTTGCACGAGACCGAGTGATGGCACGAGGGCACTCGCTCCATCTCGATCGCGCAGCCGGTCCAACCGCTCTGCTGCGGAAAATCCACCGACACGTCCTTCCCGTTGTTTATGATGCCAGTTATCACGCCGACGCTCTGATGGTTCACCGAGCCCCACTTGTACTTGGGCACCGCCACCGACCCCTTCACCCGCACCTTGTCGCCGATCTTCAGCGTGGCCGGCCCCCCGCCGCCCGGTATCGTCGGCGGATGGCCAAGCAGCTCTATGTGAATGAACCGGACCCAGTAGGTGCCGCCTTTCCGTTGCCAAGCCACCTGAACGTTCAGATCGTGCAAACCCTCCGGATCGATTTTGATCACCTGGCCGACGTCGCCGTACTCCACCTCCTCGTAGCTCTTGCAACACCGCACCAGCATGCCCGCCGTCAGGTTGTCCCTCACGTAGATCGCGTACTCGTCCACCGAGAGGAAGTCCGAGCGTTTCATGTAGTTGGGTGGCATCATCATCATCATCATCATCGTCGTCGTCGGCGCCGCCGTCGTTGCCGCCGTCGTCGTCGTCGTCGTCGTCGTTGCCGTCGAGGAGGAGGCTATCGCCGCGTCGTGCGTCGACAGGGATTCGTCCATGTTCTCGCTGCTCGAGTCCTCCTCCGGATCGGACAGCCCGTACACGCTGGACAACGTCTCGCTGTCGCTCAACGCGGCGTCCGGGTTCTCCAGCAACCAGGCGACCACGCTCTCCGCCGTGATCAGCACAGCCGTCGCCGTGCTCAGGCTCTTGATCGCAAATTCCACGCTCCTCTTCGGGAAGCCCATCTCGGTGAGTTGCGCCACCAGCGGGCTCATCGCCGGTGGACTCTTTCGTCCGCTGCTTTTGCAGTGTTTCTTCTGGCTGGACGTCAACGACACCAGGGAACAACAGTCGGACGCCGGGGAATCAGGTTCCGAGACGCCCGACGCCGACGCCATTCCCATTCCCATTCCCGTTGTCGTGGCCGTCGTCGCGGTCGTGGTCGTGGTCGTCGTCATCGTCGTCATCGACGCTGCGGCACCTCGAATCGGCGAGTGTCTCAGCTCGGAAGCGAGGTACTGAGAAACCGCCAGAGCCGCCTCTTCCAGTTCCTTGCGCTTGAATATCGGTTTCAACGGTTGCGGCCTCGTGGCTCGTATCAGCATCTCTTGGAACAAGGTTGTTCGCTTCCTGTTGCGACAACCGTCTCCTCCTATCCCCCCACCGTCCCCCGTATAACTGTCCACCACGGTCTGCTCCCCTCCGTTGACGGCCAGATTCACTTCGTGACACTGACCGTCTCTCTGACCATCGCTCTGACAACTTTTCACCATCTCGCTTCCTCCGACGTTCTCCAACTTATCGTTGTCGTCGTTGTTGTTGTTGTTGTAGTTATAGTTGTTGCCGCTGCCATTGTTGTTATTGCTGCCATTTTTGTTCTTGTTTTCGTTGCTTTTGCCACCACTTTTCGCCTCGTCATCCTCGTCGTTCACATCGTCGTCGTCGTCGTCGTTATCGTCGTCGTCGTCGTCGTCGTCACCATCGTCGCCGTTGTCCTCCTCCTCCTCCTCGTCGTTGTCGTCGCCGCCGCCGTTCCCCTCCTCATTGTTGTCGTCCTCAGGCTCGTCGTTGTTGTCGTCCTCGATCCGCTCGCTACGGCAAACAGCGATCGTGGGACATTTCACGCCGTCCTTGTCGACCCATTGTCGACCGTTCAAGTCGCAGATGCTCTCTTCGTCGATGTGACGACGATGATGATGATGATGATGATGATGATGATGCTGATGATGCTGTTGCTGCTGATTCTGATGATGGTGGTGGTGGTGGTGGTGGTGATGATGACGATGATGATGATGGTGATGATGGTAATGATGACGATGATCATGTTGCTGCTGGTGTTGCTGGCTGTGCTGATAGTTGTGATAGTTGTTATTGTTGCTGCTGTTGTTGTTATTGGTGGTGGTACTGCTGCTGCTGCTGCTACTGTTGCTGCTGCTGCTGTTGCTGTTGCTGCTGTTGGTGCAGCTGTTACCGTTGTCGATCGCGCATCTCAATATCTTCCTCAACTTTGTCTGATGATCCAAGAGAATCTTGCCGGCGTTCAATGCGGCGAGTTGCTGCTGCTGGCTGCGCAGGATGGACGCGTTCACCGAGCCGGCGATCACCGGCATGCCGTTCGGCCTCTTGTCCATCGCCCGATGACCCAGCAGCAAGCTGACCCAAGTGGAGACGAACGAGTCCGGCATGGGCATCCGGTCCAGCCGAAACTTCTCGCCGAGTGGCTTCACGCCGAAGAACGGCAGCTTCTTGCGCGTGTTGTCGTCGTGCATCTGCACCAAAATCTTGGAACGTTTGGTGAATCTACAGACGGTGGCGAGCTGTCCGTCCACCTCGACCAGGCCGCCGATTCTCGGCCTGTCGTCCAGACCGCCGAGCACGATCAGAGCCGCCATCACGGTGTCTTGAATGTTGACGCTGTTCTCGCCGCCGTTCTCGTTCAGCTGTATGTGAAACAGCGGGCCGTCGCTCAACAGGTCGGCAGCGAGGGAGAGCTTCGAGGCGAGGAACGCGTTCACCGTGGCGTTCCACTTTGGCAGGGAGTGCAGGTATCTGACGAGCGACACGAGCTCCTCGACCACGGTCGAGCTGTGCGAGGCGGTCAACGAGACGCGGCACTTGTTCGAGTAAAGCTCGCCACCGCCGCCGCCGCCAGCCGCCAAGTTGCAGCAGAGCGCCACGTGGCCCATTATGCGAAAGATCCTCTCGAGCAATGGCATCTGGCTGGGGATGTCGGCGTTCTCCCACGAGGGGAGAACCGCGGTCAGCAGACGCACCGCCATTATCTGCTTCTCCAGGTTGGGATTCGCTTGCTCGGCGATGATGTTGAGGAGGAAGTTGAGCCAGGCCTTGGTGCTGAGGGACTTGCAGAGTTCGGTGGACTTGGCGATGGCTCTCAACGAGCCAAGAGTCGCCCAGGTCTCGTGGTGTTCGCGCGCGAGCTGCGAGCGCGCGTTCAGCTGGCGATTGTACGCGACGGAGAGGATGCCGCGCAACACCGAGGCCAGTGTCTTTATGGCCGAGGGGGTGACGCGGTCGGCCTCGATGCCGCAGCAGAACAAGAGAACGCGAAGCACCGTGACCGAGGCGGATTTCAGGCAGGTGGTCGGATGCACCTCCACCATTGCCGCCGAGTCGTTCCTCTTCTTCTTGTCGTTCGCTTTCGTCACCAACTCCATCGCCGGCGAGTCGACCTCGCTGTCGGTTTCCGGCGGTGTCGGCGGCTCTGCCAGCTTCAGATCGTACTTGCCCTCCTTGCCCATGCGGTACGAATTGGTCGCCCCGTTGTCCCACTGCACGCGAATCCAGCCGTCCTCGCCGAGTTCCCCGATCACTCGACCTTCGCCCGGCGGGGGACCGTCCTGGTCGCCCCACTTCCAGTCCACGCCGCGCACCACTCTCGTCCCGATCTTCATCAACGCGGCCAGCTCCATGCCGGTCAGTTGCACGCTCTGCGGCTTGCTTTTCTCCAGACTGTCCTCGTAGATGACCGTGACCGGCGCGTCCTTCGGTCCTCCTCCTCCTCCTCCTCCTCCTCCTCCTCCCCCTCCCCCTCCTCCCTTTCCGCTCCCATCCGCGTCGGCGGCATCGTCGAACGTCGAGTTCGACGACGGCCCGATCTGCCTCAGCAGCGTCAACACGCTCGACACGCAGCCAGTGTTGATCAGCAAGCCGATCTCGTTCGCATGTTGGTAGTTGGTCAGCATGCCCAGTATCGTCAGCAAGAACCGTGCCCTCGGCAATTTTCGCAGCCAGGTGTACGTCCCCTGGTTCACGCTGCTCTTGTCGCTCATCTTGTTGTTGTTGTTGTTGTTGTTGTTATTGTTGTTGTTGTTGGCTGCTGCTGCTGCCCTTGCTGGATTGCTCGGCACTTCCGCCTGGACCACGTACGCTCGCAACGCCTGCACCGCCCAACGGGTGATCTCCGCCTCGGCCAGGATGATCTTCGACTTTTGGTAAGGCGTCACCGACCGAATCTCCTCGAGGCAGTGCGTTATCCCCTCGGCCAATGACTTGTTCTCGTGGGAGAGGCCGAGCCAACCGTTCAGCAACGAGTACTTTACCGACGTGACCACGTAATCCTTCTTCAGCAGCTGCTGCATCATCAGGATCCCCTGCTCGCGCAGCTTTGCCCGCTGCATCTGGCAGTACATCGCTCGACGCAGCGTCTCCACGTCGCCGCTGTCCTCGGTTATCACGAAGTTTATCATGTTCGCCATCAGCTCGTTCGAGTCGATGTTCAGAGTCCTCTGCCTCGCCCTTTCGCTCGCCTTGTTCCTCTTCTTCTTGCCCGTCGTTGACGAGTTTTCCACTCCTTTTTGCGCGAAACTCTGCGAGATCTGTGACACCGAGGTTGGCGTGGACGTTTGCGTCGGTGTCAACGTTATCGTCGTCGTCGTCGTCGTCGTCGTCGCTGTCGGCGTGGGTGTCGACGTTGGTGTTATCGCTGTTGGCGTTATCGTTGTTGTTGTTGGCGTTGTTATTGTCGTCGTCGTCGTCACCACCGCTGTCGTTGTGGTAGTCATCGTAGCCATCGTAGTCACCGTCGTGAGTGTCGGTGTTGACGTTGTCGTCGACGAGATCGTTGTAGTCATCGCCGCCATTGTCGGTGTCGCTACTGCTGTTGCCGCCGTTGTCGTTGACATCGTCGTCGTCGTCGTCGTCGTCATCAAAGTCATGGTCGTCGCCGTAGTCGCCGTCGCCATCGTCGTCGTCGTCGTCATCGTCGTCGTCGTCGTCGTCGTCAAGGAAGCGATCGACACATCCTCGTCAGACTTGTTCCTCGCAGTCTTGGCGCTCTGAATCGAAGCGTTCAAAATGTCCTCCGGCTTGCTCGGCCGCTCGGTCGAGTCCCTGCTCTTTCGAATGTCCCTGATCACCGTTCTCACCGTTCTGCGGAACTTCGACACGGTGTACAGCAACTTTAAATCCTGAAGCCCCTTGATCTCGTAACTGGTGGCGGATCTCACCTCGTGCAAGAGGAACCTGCACTTCTCCTGCACCGGGGCGCACACCTCCTTGTAGCTCCTGTTCTGTTGTTGCCGGATCCTGATCAAGTTCCACTTGGTCTGATGAACCGCTCTGATCACCTCGGCCAACTGTTTCGTCAGTTTCGGGCAGCTGCTCTCCCCGTCTTTCCCCGCCTCGTGATGGTCGATCAAGTTCATCACCTGGTGACCGAGGGCCAGGTGCTTCACCATGACGGCCGTCAAGAGTCGGCCAACCTCCTCGACCGGGTGCTCGCCGGAGAACTCGGTGTGCGCCAGAAGGTTGTTCGCCTTTGAGTATTTGTCGACCAACGTCAAGAAGGAATGGACTTGAGAGTCGGTCCTGTGAGTAGCCGAGTCGGCCAGTGTGTAGATGAACGCGGTGACTCGGTCGTCCTCCTCTCGTCGTCGTTCCTTCTGCAGCAGCAGCTCGTTCTTCGTGCGGACGTAGTAGTGGTGGTGATGGTGGTGGTGGTAGTTGTGGTTGTGGTTGTGGTTGTGGTGGTGGGGAAGCGGTGGTTCCGTCGGCGAATTGGCGGCCGTCGAGGTGTTGCTCCTCGCCTCCCCTTTCTCCTCCTCGTACGGATTCGGCGGCTGCAACACTTGCAGCCCACCCCTGAGGAAGTTGGCGTTCAACCAACGACCGGCTTCCTCCTCGGCCGTTTGCAGCGGCAAACTCTGCCGCATCCGGTGCGCGTGCAGCCCCAGCAGAAAGCCCAAGGCCCTCTCGGTGTCGAGCAGGCAGGAGCACACGTCCGTCACGTCGATGGTGATCTCCGTGGTTCCTTCCGGCTCCGAGTGGTGGCAATAGTGGCCGACGAAGTAAGAGTCCATCATGGTCCGCGGCAGCTGGCCGCGAGACGTCGACACGTTCGTCTCGGTGGCCGCCGAGCCGGAAACCACCTCCCAGCCGCTCTGAACGACGCATCTCTGAAGATCCTCCTGCAACGAGTGGTTCGACGACCTCTCGTCGAACCGAACGACGTCCTGCACGTCGTACACCTTGTTGTTCACCACCACCCACAGGCCACCGTCGCGATTGTGGTTCTCCAAGTCGGCCCAACGGATGGTCCAAGGTTCGTCCGACACGGACGATATCTTGTTGCCGTGCTGCGGAGCTATGATCCCCGGCCAAGAAAGGTCGTCCGTCTCGCTCTTCTCGATCGTTGGCACCAGCTTGTTGAACCGATCGAGCGCATCCAACATCGGCGTCATCACCTCCATCCAGTTGGTGTTGAGGAGCAGCAACGGGTAATCGAGTTGCAATAGAATGAGGCAAGTGACCAGCTCCGGTAGCAAAACGTTCACGATGTCCCCTCGGAGAACCGTGGCGACGAATACGAATTGCTTGATGCCGGTGTTGGCCAGCTCGACCGCCGACGACATTATGTTGGTCACGTGGATGGAAATGTGCGAGAGGTACTTCTTCAACAGCGATTCCGCTCCGAACAACATCTCCTGGTCGCGCGTCTTCTTCGTCATCTCGACGCACTCGTCCACGCACTCGTACACCTGAGCGATCAGCAGCCGTTGGAACTTCAAGAGAAGATTCAAGCTGGGCGAGTTGTCGTTCCTCTGCTGCTGTCGTTCTTCCGAGGTGCCGTTGTTGCGGAGCAATTGCTGCCCCACGACCAATAACCTCGACTGCGTGACGCAGCTGCCGTTCTTGATCAGCTGTTTCACCAGCTGCAGCAACGAGATGCTCGTGTTGTTCTTCTCCGAGTTCAATTCCTTCGCCTGTTTTGTGTCGGTCGACGACTTGTTGCTCGCGTTGTTCGCGTTGTTCGCGTTGCTCACGTTGCTCGCGAGGAAGTCCTCGTCCGCTAGCTCGCTCTGTTCCGTCCTCACCGCCGTTTTCAACGCCAACTCCAGACCACCGTCCGCCATCAAGCTGGAGACCAGCAAGTCCGCCATGAATTGCTGGCCGTTGCTCGCGTTTATCTGCTGCTCGAAACTGCTGCAGTACGCCTTCAACAGGAAATTCGACAACGTCCTCGCCCGTTCGTTGGCCGTGGGCAGCAGGATGCTCCAACCGGTTTGCAAGACAGCCTGGGCCGCTTCTTGGATGGTCACCAGAATGCCGGCGCTGCTTGCCAGCATGACGCATCGTTGCTTCAGCGAGTTCAACAACGGCGTGTTCGACAATCCGATCGACTTGCCGTCCATGTTGTGCGTGATCATGGTGTGTAGTTGCAGTCGGATCAAGTTCAACGTCGCCACCGCCAGACACTCACGATCCTGAGTTGGCGGCCGTGTGCCCGGCAATCCCTCGCACACCTTGCTCAACAACGTGTCCAACAGTCGGAAAGTCTCCTCGCAGATGTCTACAACGAAGGCCACCCTGCTCGCCACCGACCAGGCTGACGTGCACCAGGCGAAACTTTGCGTCGGCCCGCAGGCCAGCCCGATCACGTTCTTGCCGGACAAGGTTGGACAAAGGGTCGGCTCCGGCACCACCGTGCCCAACGCCGGATCTATCTGACCGTAATCGTTTCTACCCCATCCGTACACCAATTGATCCTCGGTCAGCGCCAATACGTGCAAATTGCCCACGCACAGCTCCTTCACTTTCTTCGTCTTCAACGCGTCCACCGCCTGCGGGTATCTAACGTGCTCCTCGTTGCCGTGTCCCAGCCGATAAGCCTCTCCTTTGCCCCAGGTGTACACCTCGCCGTACGCGGTCACAGCCGCAGAGAATTGGCCGCCGCAGTACACTTTCGCTACGTTTATGTCCAGCAGCTTGTCCACTATCTTTGGCGTCTTTGACCCGTCGCAGCCTCCTCTGCCGAGCTTCCCGTAGTTCCCGTCGCCCCACGAGAACACTATGCCGGACGCTGTCACGCACAGCGTCTGCGAGTCGCCGCTACCGCACGCCACGTACACGACCATGTGGCCGTTCAGAGCGGTGACCAACGTCGGGGTCGAAACGTTGTCCGAACTTCCGTGGCCCAATCTTCCGTAATTCCCTCGTCCCCACGTGTACAATTCGCCGTTGGAACTGAGAGCCGCCGAGTACGTGCTGCCGCAACCTATGAACGTTATGTTCTTATCCACCAGCGCCTCGATCAGCTTCGGCTCGTCGTACCACGCCCTATCTCCGTGACCTAAACGTCCACCGTCGCCGTTCCCCCACGAATAAACCGAGCTGTCCTGCGTTAACGCCAGGTAGTGCGTGCCGTCCGAGTGAGAGGCGATCATCGTCACCGGCTTCTCCGAGAATCCGTACACTCTTTGGGGGTACTGGGCCTCCGACCCGTAGTACATCATGTAAACGTTCCCATTGATCGACAGAATCATCAGAGCTCTCTCGGTGCAACAGAGTTGCTTGATGCCAAGCTCGGCGATCGCGTCGCAGTAAAACGGAGAGGAGCCGTTGCCGAATTTCACGCTTCCCCAAGCAAGAACCTCTTGGAACGTTTGACTCTGATTCTTCTGGAATCTGTCGGTAACGATCGGAGGCAACAGAGGGGCAGCCAACCTGCTCAGGTTGCACATTATTATAACAGCGGCCTTTCGCAGGTCCACCGACGTGGAATCGTCCTCGGGAAGTCTCAGATACTTGAGCAGGACCTCGCAGGGGCCTGGCACCATCTGATTCACGTCTGTTCGTCTCGACTTGGAAGCTGGTATCATGTTCAGCCGTCTCAATAATGGTATCAACGGCGCCGTGCTTCCCGGTGGCATCACTCGGTTGTCCTGATGTTTGTGCTTCCCACTCAGATGTAGTAACAAACACACAGAGTCCAATAAACTGGACAGTGTGGCTCTCTGCGTCACCAGTTCCAATAACAAACAGAGAGCCGTGTGCTGATCGGATATTGGGATCGGACACCACGATCTTCCACTGACTATATCCCTGAAAAAGTAAAATTATACGTAACAAGATACCTCACTGATCGCTGAATCAACATACAGTGGCGACAAATAGTGAAATGAATCTTAAAAAACAAATACCCTGTGACAACTTGTCTCAAAAATTTCGCTGATCTTTCTACCACTTCCAGCCATACTTGAGACACGTTAGTCTCGTCGAAAAGTGTGGCTTCGGGCAAAGATTGTAAAGCCTCCAGCGACTCGGATAAAAGCTCGCTGCAAAATTCTACGTCTTCTCCGGATCTCCAAGCCCGTCTTAAATACGCGAACGAAAAGTTTAACGCTGCGCGAGATCCTACGCGCGCTAAACCTAATGTCGGCTTCTCATTCGGCCTTACGCTGAAATTACATAAATGCCATGTATACACATATTCTGAACGATGTATAAAAGACTGTTAGAAATATCATTTAATCGTTACTAGTTAAGTACGAGTATAAATAATGACCATCGATTCACACAATCACACACGGATAATCCTTACAATATAAATACGTGTACACATTCTCGATACACGAAACGTTTAAACAATTCTCTACTACTTCAATCTCAAGGAGTGATGATTGTACATTTTTTGTAACTTGGAGGTAGGTTTCGACGTTGTTGAGACATCTTTGGTTTCCTGCGGCTTATGACGAGAAAGAGCGGTAAAGTATCGTCTCGCTACCACCAAACGTTGCCTTAACCGTGTAGCAGACAAGGTACTGTTTGCAACTTCGTAGCACAATTTCCTCTGCTCTTTGATCAGCAAATTGATGCAGGTTGTCAGATCGCAAATAGCTGGAAAAAATGTTTCAAAATGGTTATGAAAGTACGGATAAGAAGATATTGTAAATTAATTATTAAACTTGATAATATTTAAAGCAAAAGTTTCACTGCTTGAAAACGAAAAGTTCTTTACATGGCTGAGAACCCCAAAGCCAAGAGTCCATTATCTGTTCGGCTGATTTGCTTTTTTCTACAGATACGTTTGTCCTTGCGGCTTCCTCTTCGTCTAATTTTTGACAAGGTCCACAGTTGCAACCATTCTGCGGGCCACAAATCCCGTTGCAACAAGGACATGTCAACACACCCATGTTACAATAATAATGACCGCTTTCACCTAAATAATAGGTACAGCCAGTATCAATATATATACTAGTTTGGTATAAATGATTAATGTTAAATTCGAAAGACTTCTTTATTCGTACCTTTCCTAGCTATTACACCCGCAGCATTGACCAGGCCATCGCTAAAGGAATCAACAATTTCTCCATCGCGTACCATTTCATTCCACAGTTCAGCCAAACCGTCTCGATAGAGCAGACGTTTCAAATCTGTTTTCAGCCATTTCGCGTCCAGGCGGATTTCTGGCCTCATTGTAATATCGAATTGAATGCTCATCTTAATTTTCCGATTATATACACATATATATATATATATATGTATATGTATATGTATATATACCAAATATCCAAATATTATTCAATTTTAATCTATAAAATTCTAAAAAATACAATCTCGAGGCTGAACTAAACTTTTTACATTGCGATTCGTAACTAAACGTCTACGCTGTACGAAACAACGTTTTATTTTTGTCAATCACTGCATAAACGTATCGTGTAACCCTCGTTATTATTCTGTACACTCTCTTGAACGAAAAGTCTCCAACTTCGATCGAACAGACGGGTATTTTAATTTCGAGGAGTTGCCGGTGATTCGCGAAGCAACATCTTCGATTTCTTGGAACAGGCAGGTTCGAAGGGTTTGCCAGTTGTCACTTCGCTCTGCAACAAAATGATCGATCATCGTGCGAACTGACGGTTACCTTTCGCTTCGGTACCGTCACGTGAAACTGCTTTTCTCCTTACGAACCACGATCTGTACCGCGTGCGATCGAAACTGTCACTCATTTATTTATCTCAAACTCGTACGTACGTTCGGTGCAACGACGTTCGATCGTGACTACTCATCAACTTCAATTTTTCTCAAAACGTCACATGATCTTTGACTGCGTATCGATCGTAAAACAGCGACCCTAACGTTAGACATGGAGCCGCGATAAACAATGCGAAGGAACGTAGGTGCTGCGTCAAGCCTGCTACTTCGATTTCAGCCAAAACGGTTACATTGCGATTGTCACGGCAGTATAGTTCGGAATGGATGCGTTGTGTATAATTTGCGAAACCACTACGCGAGTCAACTCTACGCGTTAGCCACTGAATAACATGGCGCGGTGGTACACGGTTTCGCTCTAGCAGCCGAGACGTTCGATACATTTAAACATCCTGATTAAAATTACATTGACATGTTTAACAGTATGAGAAACTCTCTTGTATTTCAAGTAAAAAAATATGGTGAGAAATAAAAGACATAAAAGCAATGACAAATAAGATAAACTATATCTCCTCCACACATGCGTGTTAGGTTATGTTTTGCAAATACGAAATGTTCTCATAGTAGTGTTCGTTGTAATTTTAGGGCAACGAACGTACATACGACACTCGTTAGACACTGTCGCGAATAATTTGAATCAGCGACAGTCTAAGGAGTCGTCGGACGCTTTCTCTCGACCATGCGGCCAACCGACAGCAACGACACATCCTCACTTGGTAAAAGATGGAGAAGTTGTACCTGGTATACAGCTTTGCGAGTTCAAAGAGAGACGGAACAAGTTGGTAGAAAATATTGTTTTGCACGCTTGCGTCACGAATTCAGGCAAATCACACATTGTCGTGATTCCTTCCTCGTCCAAAGTGTACATGTCTGACAAAATTCCATATGTTTTTCGTCAAAATACTGACTTTTTGTATTTCACTGGTTGTCAAGAGCCTAATGGTATTTTAGTAATTACTGTAAAAGACGAAAGCTTCTTGACTAGCCTCTTTTTGACACAACGGGATGAACATTCCCAATTATGGGATGGCCCTACAACCAGAGTTGAAACAGCACCCAAAATGTTTGGCGTCGACGCAGCATTTCCAGTAACAGAGTTTGAACGGTTCTTCATTTCGTTTATGAATGAGAATAAGAAGAGTGTCATTTGGTGTGACACTGTGGACTTGGCACAGTCGAATTTACACAAAAAGTTGTGCGAGTTAGTGAAAACGACAGGTGGTCAAATGCTCGTCTCTCCAACCAATATAATGCACAGGATCAGATTAATTAAATCACAATCTGAGATAGATCTAATGAGAAAGAGCTGTGAGATCATTTCAAGAGCAATATCCAAAACTATAGAAATATCGAAACCTAAAATGAGCGAACATCATTTGTTTGCAACTGTAGATTATGAATGTCGGATGAATGGTGCAGAATTTTTGGCATATCCACCAGTTGTTGCCGCGGGTAAAAACGCTAATATTATTCATTATATTACCAACAATCAAATAATTCAGGACGGAGATATGATTTTGATGGATGCAGGTTTGATATTTGTAGATAAAAAGAAAATATTTCATCCTTAAATTAATTTAATTTACTTTTAAAAATCTCATATAGGTTGCGAATATCATGGTTATTCATCCGATGTAACCAGAACATGGCCAATTAATGGAACATTTACGCAAGAGCAAAAGATCTTGTACAGCATAGTACTGGATGTTCAAAATATTTTAATTCATAAACTAAAAGAGTTGCCATCGTTAGATCAATTATATCACGATATGTGCTCTTTACTAGGCAAAAGATTACAAGAAAATGGACTAATACCGAAACATTTGAATAAAAATGAATTGTTTTCCGCGGTTTATGCCTATTGTCCACATCATGTTAGTCATTATTTGGGAATGGATGTGCACGACACAGGAAAGATCTCTAGGAATATAAAACTTCAGCCAGGAATGATAGTTACAGTAGAACCTGGTAATGTACCTTGAGAGATAAATTCATTTGTAAAATAACTTCATTTTTTGTTATTTGTAGGAATATATGTAACTCATAAAAATCGATTTGCCCCGCCAGAATTTCATGGTTTAGCTGTTCGCGTCGAGGATGATATTTTAATAACGGAAAATGATCCGGTAATTTTAACGGAAAGCTGCCCAAAAGAAATTGCTAAAATAGAAGCTTTAGCGAGTCAACATTTAAATAATAATGATTCTACTTGCGTGTAATAATTATACAGCAAATTTTTATAAGAAACTTCAAAGCGAAAAATTTTACAAAGTGGACAGAATATGAAAAGGCATGTAAAATATCTAAACTACATGAATCAAGATTCTTTTCTTTCTTTAATTATATTAACTTAATTTTTATATATACTGCCTCATTTAATATAATTTTATTGATATAATTAATACGATTCGATCACTCTATTTTTTTATTTTATTTTATTTCAAATTAAATATATAATACATGAGAAATAATTGTATACAAAATTAGGCATATTTTTATTTTATTCGTAAATTTCTTGGAAATTGAACAAATGAACGTTATATACTTGCAACCAATAAAGAATAATTAGGAAAAACAATAATATAGTATATACAAAAAGGGCTAATATAAACATTTATACAAAATTAAATTTATTCGCTAGATAATTACTCAAATGTGATTATCGATCTAAATGCTATGAATATTTAACGTAATGTAACAAATATCATTGTAAAAAGATCACATCGATTGAAATTAAGATCGAAGAAATTAAGAAGAAACTAAAATATTTATCATACATTGGTTTGTACAAACTTGTACGAATAACTGCTCAATTACATTTGTTACGTGTAAAATAAAGTCGCGCAAATTTGCTCGTTGATATTAAGCATGAAAGAATCTTGACACAACGTATTACACAACAAGATTTTTTAGTTTAGCATCAGCTTGCTTTAAAGTGATGTAATTTTTTAATTGTTTTACTCGTAGGCGTGCCCAAACCAAATGATCATGCAGTGCATGAATTTGAGCAGCTGCTAATGCTGCACTTTCAGGAGAAGCAACTGTGGTGCATCCAATTCCTGAAAGTTTGATAAATTTTACTTAATATTTTATTCTTATAATGAAAATTGGAAACATAATTAAACTTAAATAGTTGGTAAATTACCTGATGGAACATTGATGGACGACCACAAATCTTGCGAAATGTTTTCTGGCTTAAAAGGTGGGCAATTAATAACAGGCAGAGATGTGTTGCCAGAAAGCACTGGACCTAATCCGTTACTTCTCCCTGCTACAGCTATTAACACCACCTAAGAGAAACAAAAAAAACTTGTGATAATTCAAAAATAAACAACGCATATTCGTAAATATCAGTATTTTTATCATTGCGTTCTGAAGATAAACTATTTCGCAATATACGTCCGAACGATACATAATTTGTTATGACTTCAAATATAATTGTCGATACATTCATACAATAAATCGACTGTTGTTGTTATTCTCGTATTTATATTTCATTATTACTTGTACTTGAACGAATGTTCAACGTACTTATATACATGTATGTATAATATAATGGTACATACAAAATTTATAAATTATACGTTATATAAATTATTTAAAAAAACTTATCAAAATTATACGTTATATAAATTATTTAAAAAAACTTATCAAAATGCATATAGTTACAGGATTTTTCAATTATAGTATAAAAGTTATAATCTTCATTTTTGAAAGTGACAATATACATACCTTTGTACCTTCGTATTCTGCAAGAATATGCAATGTTTCTCGAGTACCTTTATGAGCACTGCATACACGAAGTTGAACTTTTAAACCTAAAGACTTTGCATGCTTTGCTATTGTTTCACAATGATCTTTGTCAGAAAGTGATCCCATTAAAATAACAACAAGACTACTTGTTGTTGGAATGAAGAAATCAAGTTGATCTGCTACCCATTTAAAATTACGTTTTACAGTATCCAAATCTTCTTGAGTTACAGTAGCTAAATTTCTATATACCTACAAACAAAGATAACGAAACTGTTAATAGTTTCATTAATAAGAATAATCTACGTTTGCGAGACATACCTGTTTATCTTTCATTAATCTCTTATCTCCAGACGGCCAAAGCCTCCAAGAATCACTGTCAATTACGTCTGCTACCATAATTTCATGATTTTCACTCACACCAAATTCTATTTTCATATCAATGAGAGCACAATTTCTAGTTCCCCATGACTTTTCCAAAATTTCAAATACAACAAGAGCAGTACGTTGCATAATGTCAAATTCATATTTCCCTATTGTAAGACCATTCAATTTAAAACCAGCAGAAATAACTTGTTCCTCTGACCATTGCGGATCGTGATTAGCATCATCTTTAAAGAATGTTTCTTGTAATGGTGGATTAAATCGATGTCCTTCTGGAACTCCTGAGTGATAAAAATTAAAATAAAACAAATAATTTATATATATATATATAAAACATCTATATATATATATATAATTTTTTTGCAATTACAGAATTATCATTATACCTTGATGCCTTTTTAAAAAACTACCAGTAGCTAATCTTCTAGTGACCCATTCTATTGGCACCATATCACATTTTTGTGCAATAAAAGCAGTGTCATTTACTACTTCCATAAAAGCAGTTCTTATTCCAGCTTCATTTAGCAATTGAAAAACTTTAGCTGAGGTAGCTGTGCTAATCGCAGCTTTTCCTTTTAGATCATGAGATTTTTCACCATCTGCAGTAGTAATACGATCTTTGCTTTGCAAGAGATACAAAGAAGAGAAGTTTAGAACTTCGTACACTTTTTTAGTTTTTCCTTCAACGACGAGTCGTCCACATTTATACTCTAACAAGATAAAAATTATTTACATTAGCTAAACAAGTCAACTGGGAAATAAGTTATCGCATGAAACAAAAATTTGAAATTAAATAATATTATTTCAGTTTTTTTACAAACTCGGCAAAGTAAATACATCGAATATGATGTAATGCTAATTGTAAGATTTAAAAATAAAAATAGCTAAAGAAAAAAGTAAAGAAAATTATCAATGTTATGTCATTAAACATATAAAATATAAAATTTGTTCAATTAAGAACTAGTATATACTATTACCAAAGTAATCCATAAGTAATTAATATTTCACATAACAAACATATCGATAAAAGAATTTTTTATTACAATTTATGACTTTTTTTCAATTAATATCTTTAAACGAACTTATAAAATATAAATCATACGTATTACTATAAAATTCTATTCAACCACTTCAATCATTGTCATTTACATTTATATTTCTCCGAAGCAAACACATAGAACAAGCTAGAAATTTTCAAAATAAACACACAAGCTTTAACGGAAAATTTCAATTTTCAAAATAAAAATATCTTGATGTTTACAATAGATGAATCGAATTAAAAAAAAACTCATTCCATTTCTTAAAGTTAAGTAATATTCAGGTTTTTTTTCTTAAATATAATATATATTTCATAATCATAATATATATGTACTATTAATTATATAGTAATTAATTAAATACTTACCTTTCATGTTTCCTCTTTTCTATCTACTTCGCAAATACTTTGTGACTTCTCAATTCTCATGCAATTAATGTGTAACGATCCCTGTAACGATCCCCTCTTTCAAAATCCAACTGCTCTTGATTGGTGTAAATTCATAAATAATCTTTGTATCAATTACATGGTAGATCTATGAATCTTATGTATCATACAATACGATAAGAAATTCTCGAATATTCAAATGCATTAAGAAATTTGAACAAATCATTTGATTACTTAATTAAATGATCTAAAGAGCTTGATAAATAATGATAAATTTAAATAACTATTTCGAAGATTTCGATAAAACTTTATTGTCCGCTTTGAGGACACGTGATAATATCAAAATACTTATTTCAAATATAAAAATTTATTTTTATCTATTTCATTTTATACGAATATAAACTATAATATGTGGACTAAAAAATTGTAATAAAATTACAATCAATCATAAAGTTCGTAATCAATCGTATAATCAATATCAATAAGGTCGTTCGTAATGTAATCTTGAATTTTTATGCGATCTGTTTACGAAGAATTTAACTTACATTCGAGAGAAACTGGAACAGCTACGAGACCATTTACAACGACGAAACGAGGAATGACAATTAGTTGGAAACTTGACATACGCGTAAATGTATTAGATCATCATCGATCTTTCCTGAAATTTTAGCAAATGATATCCAATATTTTAACGAGGATAAGCAGGCAGTCATGGAGTTTAAAAGTAAAAGATAGCTAAATAAGCTGACCCCCCCAACCAGAAACAAATTTCCATTGGTCAACAGATTCATTCGTATTTCTAAAGCCAGCCGAGATACGTATTTCATGCTGAAATTGCTGACAGAAGATCACGAAGGCTCAAATCTTTGACGCACGTGGTATGTACGTACATCTAGTTCAAAATTTGTATACTTGAATGAAATTGTTTCGATACGATGAATGATAATCCAGTAAACGAACGTATCAAAGAAATTCTAACTATAAGAGTAATAACTAAAATAGAAGTTACGTAGAATTTGTTTTCTACATTTGTTATTAAATTGTCGAGGCAGCTCAACAAGTGGGTACAGTCCTTGATGAAAAGTGATGAAATTGCACTCGTAATAAAATAATTTAATCTCTTCAATCGATCGAATATCGAACAAATTGATAAAATTATTGCAACAGTTGCTTTTTGATAATTTCTCAGGTTGTACGAGTTATTTTAATAGCGTGCACGCGCGCACAGGAAACCGTGCTTTGAATAGCAAAAGCTGTATTATAAATCGAGAAATGACACATCTTTCTCGTTTTTTAGATATCTGTTGTTTTCTACAATTTTGATTAAAATTATTTTGAAATAATTATTTAGAAAGATATTTTTCTATATTGTATCAAGTAATATTCATAAATATTTTATTACATATAACGATATTAGCAACGATATGGAATTAGGAATGTAATGATGAAATCAGTTGCGAAATACCGATTAAGCAAGTATATATAAGCAAAAATATATATAATGGTACTGGAAAAAGAGTACTATCTTGTTTATTAGAGGTCAATAGTTTATACAGGGTCATTCTTGATAATTCACAAGAAATCTCAAGGGGGTCTGCTATGTTTTGCAATATAAAAAAAAATGTTTGTTTTATCGTTATTTTATAATGCTACATAGGATCTTAAATTAATTCTTCGCGATGTATCTAAGAATTTAAATCTCAGCTTGTGGTACAGTAGAGTAAAGTAATATATTTTAACATTACTTCTTACTTCATATCATTTTATCTGATACATTAATAATTTTCAGATTGTAATTAAAATATCTTGTAACATGCAAACAAATTCTTGTAATCAAATAATATCTCAGAAAAATGAAACAGATAAAAAGCTACATGATAGAAAACAAATAAAAAATGAAACAACTGGCCTTACACATGAATGTGGAGTTTTTGGATGCATTGCTGCGGGTGACTGGCCATCACAAATTGATGTTGCTCAAGTGATTTGTTTAGGTAAATTTATGAATACATTTCTTGTGATATATTTATTACCGATAAGTCTCTTTAATATTTCTTAAATATTTCTATAGGTTTAGTGGCATTGCAACATAGAGGTCAAGAGAGTGCAGGCATTGTTACCAGCGAAGGTGTATGTTCCAAATCTTTTCATGTCCATAAAGGTATGGGCATGATCAATAATATTTTTAACGACGAAAACATGAAAAAACTTAGCGGGAACCTTGGAATTGGTCATACTAGATATAGTACAAGTGCAGCTAGCGAAGAAGTTAATTGTCAACCATTTGTGGTTCATACTGCACACGGAGCGCTAGCAGTTGCCCACAATGGAGAATTAGTAAATACAGAATCACTGAGAAAAATGGTAATTCCATCAGTAAAGAATGTCCGATATATCTTTACGTTATTTTAATATTTGCTCCTTTAATATTTGCTATTAGGTATTAGGACGCGGTGTTGGTTTATCGACCTATTCAGATTCTGAATTAATAACGCAAGCACTTTGTTTGAATCCTCCCGAGGGTGAAGTTAATGGTCCAGATTGGCCTGCACGTATAAAGCACCTTATGCAGTTAGCACCGTTATCATATTCATTGGTAATTATGCAAAGAGACAAGATATATGGTGTCAGAGATCCTTATGGAAATCGTCCATTGTGTCTAGGAAAAATTGTACCGATTGGTAATTTAGGTATGTAATTAATTGTAATGATAAATTTAAAACAGAATATCAGAATGTATTACAATTTATTCGCTATTAACAAAACCTTCTCACATGGCAGGAAACGAATCGGATGACGACGATGAAGCTGAAGGTTGGGTTATTTCATCTGAATCGTGTGGCTTTTTAAGTATCGGAGCACGATACGTGCGTGAAGTATTTCCTGGAGAAATTATAGAATTGACGCGGGAAGGTATTAAGACTATAGATATCGTTGATAGACCGGACAAGAAGCCACAAGCATTTTGCATCTTTGAATACGTTTATTTTGCACGTAGCGACAGTATTTTCGAAGGTAATAAAATGAAAGTAATATGGCACAGAAAAAAAGTTTTAAATAATTTATCTTATCTCGTTTAACAGGACAAATGGTTTATTCCGTTCGCATGCAATGTGGGCGAGAACTTGCTTTGGAATCGCCGGTAGAAGCAGATATAGTTAGTTCAGTACCCGAATCTGGAACTGCCGCAGCGCACGGTTATGCTAGACAGGTAAATTTACTAATTTTATAATTGCAATTAATATAAAACATCAACTATAGATTGTAGGATATACTATGAATACATAAATGTATATAAATATTTATGTAGAAAAAATAATCGATAGAACAATCTTTTACAACTTGTAACAATAGTAATTATTTTAAGTAAGTAATATTATTAATTTGCAGTCTCGAATACCTTTTGCGGAAGTATTGTGCAAAAATAGATACGTTGGCCGAACGTTTATTCAGCCTAGTACTCGACTCAGACAACTTGGCGTGGCAAAAAAATTTGGCGCTTTGTCGGAAAATGTTAAAGGAAAGAAATTAATTCTCATAGATGATTCCATTGTCAGAGGAAATACAATTGGTCCTATTATTAAATTACTTCGTGATGCAGGAGCAAAGGAAGTAAGCTCTTCCTCCCTACGTTTTTGTTTAAATTTGAAATCTGTGTAATCGCACTACAAGTATCACACAATTAATCAGAGGTTTATTAAGAATCAAATGATAAAAATATAATTCTTTTTTGTATTTACAGGTTCATATTAGAATAGCCTCTCCTCCATTAAAATATCCCTGTTACATGGGGATTAACATACCAACGAGAGAAGAATTAATCGCTAATAAATTAGATAATGTAAAATTAGCAAAACACGTAGGAGCTGATAGCTTGACATATCTTTCGGTAGAAGGACTTGTAAAAGCCGTGAGATTTGGCATGGATAATCGTGAGAGTAGTTACATTGGCCATTGCACTGCCTGTTTGACAGGAGACTATCCTGACGAACTTCCTGGTGATTTGGATTGGTAAAAAAATAAATTGTATTTATATATCTATAAATAGTGCCTTTGACACCAAAAATTGAAAAATTAAATTCTTTTATACATATTAATCGATTGACGAATACCAGTACGTAATGTTAGAAAATAATTCAGTATTTAAAAATTAATTTAAATAAAATGTGCTCTTTGATACATAATAATAAATATGGTGGTAAAAACTGGTAATATTTTATCGAAATATATTGCGATGTTCAGAAATGTCTGAAACATCAAGCAAACAAAATAAAAGATTCTATTTTGTTACATTTCGATAGATACAATTACCATGAAAGTACCGCTAGATCATTTTTATAACAAGTTAAACAAAATAAAACTAATTACAGACTAAGAAATAAATAGATATTATTCGTATTATTTGACGATTGGTCGATGAATTCATTTAATCAACAATTATCAGTCATTATTTCTGTAATTCCAATATGAAAAATTAACATCAATCAATAAGAAACGATATCAGTAATAATTTCGTAAATATATAATTAATATTCATTTTCTTTTATTACGTGAATGGATATATTTTTTGATTCAATACTTTCAAATTTCATTGTCAGTCATATGCTTTTGCAAAAAGATAATTTATTTTTTGTCCATCACAGTCAGTGTTTCACCACATTTAACTTTTTCTTTCTAGACATCTTAACTTTATAACCTTTCACAGCCCGCGTTAAATGGTCATCGTTTTTTGATGCTATTTTTGACTCCAATTCTAACGAAACCTTGGAATGACATTTCTTTGGATTTTTACAACAATTATATTCAGCGGTACCTGAATCTCGATCGTTAATTTCCTCAGGATGTATCAACTCTGTATCACCTTGATCATCAGAGTAACTTAATTCTTTCTCTGAATCACCATGAACGTCGACAGACTTGTCTAAATCGACTTCATCCTTGTGCTTATACATCGCAAATGGATTGTCCTCGTCAGATTCGGATTCTAACATTATACCTTCAGACTTCTTTTGTTGCCTGATACGTTGCTTTTCCAGATATGAATGTAACGCGTTTAATCTACTATCTCGCATAGTCTTCCAAAATGAAAGGGCTATAAAGAAAAGAAAGAAAAAAAAAATTACATTGCAGAGTATCAGATGAATGCAGAGTATCGTGTTGACGCAGCTTTACCTTCTTCTTGATATTGAAATGGTATTCCTGCCTGCATCAGCGTATCTGAATTCGGAATGCACTGATTATTTTGAGAATCGCCTAAAACTTCTGTCCTTGGTTTTATAAAGATTCTCTGCATTTTTAGGAATTTTCTGGTTTTGGCAACGTATTTAAAATTTGGTGGCACATCAAAGACAGGATCGTCCACCACGGTATTGTCATTTTTCGCAAAGAACATGTAGGTACCAATAACGTCTTCGTAAGAACCTTCGTAAAACTAAAATTGAAAGAGAAATTTAACACAAGGTCGGTAAAATATTAATTTCATTTGTTGTCACTCATGGATTTTGTTACCTTCCCATTGATTTGCATTATGGGGTGTTCCGTATCTATGCCAATCATATCCAATTGTAATTGTTTCTCACTGAATACGTTACCATCGACAAGTCCTTCAAATTCTACGTATACCAGAATTTCTTCCTCATCTTCCGATATTTCATCGTCCATTTTCACTTACGATGTACTAGTTACGATGTAGTTTTACTTTTGTCGATATGTACCTACTTTGATCAACATATGCATAAACCCAAGTATTTATGAAAGAGGTGAAGCAAAGTAATTGTAGTTGGTAGTTGAGATTTCTTAATGAAAATGTAGCTTAATGATTGTCACGTGGTTCTAAAATATATAAAATTATGAATAAATATCAAACGCCTATCTGCACCTGTAATTATGAATAATCATTAACGATAAGTTCTGTTAAAAATTTGTTCTTTTTTTTATATATTAACAATTTATTTGTACGAATAATTGTCGGCTTTGTGTTGTCAACCGATAGAAAAAAAGCGCGCCAAAATGTTTTTTCTTTAGACGATAGCGTAATAGTTTTCCTAGAGGGAATTGAAACGACAAGTATATATCCAATTTTAAACATCTTATTGTTACTTTTCGAGGTAATTCTTCTTCTTCTTATTTCGTTCAAAATTAGCGTGTTATCACAAGTTACGCTTATTTATCCTACGTGAAAATCAACCTTTAACGATGTTTGACAATTGTTTAGATCGGTTAGTCACGTTTTATAGGCGACACGCGTGAATAATGTAGTTTCAATAATATTATTAAATAGCGATAAAAATCAGTTAAAAAAAGATACATAAATAACACTTTATATTTTTACGATTAAAAATTGAGTAAGTAGATTTACAAAATTATTGTTATTTAACATGTTGTATAGGTTAGGTTACATAGTTTAAATACATTTGTATTTATCGTTGTAAAGGCCTTATTAATTTATACGTACACAAGTCTAATTTTATGTATTCATTTAGAGGAAAAGATGGTAAGACATAATAATCAATTGCCGGAAAATCTCCCTCAATTGCAAAATCTTATTAAACGAGATCCAGAATCTTACAAGGAGGAAGTAAGTATTTTCAGTGCAATATGTCCATCTCTTGCGTTCAATATACTTTAAAATACTCTTTTATATTTCTGCAGTTTCTTCAGCAACATCAGCACTACAAGTCAGTTTTAGAAATTTTTCGTTTATCGCCAAATAAGTTTAACAAAAGTCTCGACGAAGTAGTCACCTTTTTGGCTCAGGTAAGTTAAAAAATGATATATAAATTTACAATTTCAATAAACATATATTTGCGCCATCATTTTTGTGCTATAAGATTGTTAAATATTAGAAAAATGCTTTCTTTTGCAGGTATAATTGACAAAGTATATAGAACGAGTAATTTGTTTATCGTGACATTGTTACAAATTGTTTGTCATTAAGGAAGTTAACAAATTTTTAAACATGGAAAAATATTTGGAATATTTAGATAAAAAAATCGTATGTCGTAAAAACATCATAACACAACTGTATTCTCTAATTGGTTTCTGCGACGAACCAATGCCACATAGTATATTTATTTATGGTCATGTAGCTACTGGAAAATCGTTAGTGGTGCAAAATATGCTTTCTTACTTGAAATACAATGTAGCTATTATTAATTGCGTGGAACATGTGACTAAAAGACATATATTTGAGTACATCCTGGGTGATTTGTCATTATCTTCCAATGATTTTACAGCCAATAACCAATTACAATGCAAGTGTGATAATTTTGTTGATTTTATAACAAGCCTTAGAGATATTTGTACAAAAGACAATCGACCGATCGTAATAGTATTTGACAAGTGTGATAAATTACGAGATATCGACGTTGATTTACTGCCTACATTTTTGAAACTCGGAGAATTATCAAACGTCAATATTTGCGTGATATTTGTAACTGATATAGTATGGGAGAAATTCCGTGTTAAAATAGGTATACACGACCCATTTAAAATTCATTTTCCACAATATACTAAAAACGAATTGATTGAAATTTTACTTTCAAGCAGACCCTGCGGTTACGAAGAAACATTTTATAAAAATTATTTAAATTTGTATCTTTCTGTATTTTTCCGGTTCTGTCGAGATCTCAATGAACTTCGTTACATGGCAAAAGTAAATTTTTCTAAATACGTAGAACCTATTGAAACTGATCGGTCCAAGGAAAATGATACTGCTTTATTGTGGAGAAATATTTCTGCTACTTTCAAAGCGAATCTAGAAGTCATCTATTTACGAGTTTCTTCCGAAAATTTTGCAAAGGATAATCAATTGTCCAAAGATATTGAATCAACGATGAGATTGGCATTGAGCTTTGAATTGCCATATTATGCAAAGTATATGCTGATCGCATCGTATCTGGCCTCGTACAATCCCGTAAAAGAAGATAAATATATATTTGTAAAAAAAAAATTCAAGAAAAAGAAAAGAGTTAACGATAAAAAAAAAATAACGTTAAATGCATTTTGTGGACCTTACAATTTTCCAGTATCTAGAATGATTGCTATTTTCTGTGCAATCCTGAATGAGAAAGTTGATATAAATGCTAATCTACTTTCTCAGATTCCATCTATGTGTCAACTTGGTTTATTATCGATCGTGGGAAATTATAATTTGAACGAGCCAAAACTTAAATGTTGCGTGACATATGATTTTATTGTCGTCATAGCTAAAACTGTTGGATTTAATATTAAAAATTATTTGTATAATTTATGTTAAGTCGAAAATGCATTAACCAAAACCATTTAATTATTGTATAAATTTAATAATTTTAATTTTGTATTCCTTGATTAATTTTTTACGAAATAAAACATTTAAATTTATAAACATATTTTCTTTTCGCAGATAAACTACTTATAGCACAGAATGTACATCTATAAATTTAATATATTGCACATAAATTATTATCTTATTTAATCTAATTATATTTTAATACAGGTGGCCCATTGTTATTCAAACGAATTAGAATCATTTCCTCAAGAAATCATCGATGTATTGCAAACATATAATACAGTGCTTGACAATGATTTAAGATTAGTAAGTGTAAAACGTTAAAAATAATACTAAACAAAGAGCAAATTGAATTTCTCTTCTTTATAACTGAATAAAATGTATTTTTTTTGTAGACATTTTGTAAAGCTTTGATTCAACTACGTAACAAAGCTCTTTTAGAGCCCACGGTACTTCTGAGTTTATTTTTTGAACTTTTAAGATGTCAAGATAAAAATTTAAGACAATTTCTTCAAACACACATTATCACTGATATAAAAAATGTGAATATCAAACAAAAGAATACAAAGATTAATACAACTCTACAAAACTTTATGTTTTCCATGTTGAAAGATTCTAATGTCAGGAGTGCAAAGATGTCTGCAGATATCATGATAGAATTGTATAATAAAGATATCTGGAACGATGCGAAAACTGTAAATGTTCTGGCAACAGGTTGTTTCGTCAAGGCAACCAAAGTTATGGTCTCTTGCTTGAAATTCTTTCTGGGTACTGGCATAGAAGAACAGGAAAATGAGGAAAGTGACAGCGATAGCGAGCCAAATATCAAAGAAATCATAATGGCTAATAGAGTAAATAAGAAAACAAAGAAACGGGAAAAACATCTAGCGAAAGCGAAACAACTGTTAGCGGTGAGTGATTAAGGATTGATAAAAAATAACAAATTACAAATAATTACGATGATATTGATACGTATATAAATTTTAAATACCGTAGAAGTCTAAGAAAAAAGCAACGAAAGCCCCGAGGTATAATTTCTCGGCGTTGCACTTAATTCACGACCCACAGAGTTTTGCAGAAAAATTATTCAAACAGTTGGAAAGGAACAACGATAGATTTGAAATTAAACTACTAACGTTGGATGTGATTTCAAGGCTTATCGGTTTGCACAATTTATTTCTATTAAATTTTTATCCTTATCTACAGAGATTTCTGCAACCACATCAAAGAGGTAATCTTTTTATTATCAGAAAATCATTGCTATTACACGTATATATAAAAAATATATGCCGACATGTCATTTTTAACAATTTTAGAAGTAACAAAACTTCTGCAATTTATCGCTCAAGCCTCTCACGAACTTATACCACCTGATACATTGGAACCAATTTTGAAGACATTAGCAAACAATTTTGTTACAGAACGAAATTCAGCAGATGTCATGGCTATAGGGTATGCGTATATTTTTCCGTCGCGATATCTTTATTTCATTTCGTTTAATATAAAATTGTTTTGTACAAAAGGTTGAATGCTATTAGAGAGATATGTACCCGATGCCCATTAGTTATGAATGCAGATTTACTGCAAGATTTAGCACGATACAAGTATTACAAAGAACGAAGTGTAATGATGGCTGCACGTTCATTGATATCTCTATTCAGAAATTCAATACCTGAATTGCTACATAAGAAGGACAGAGGACGTCCTACAGAAACAACCATTACTTTAAGTATGCCAAAATATGGTCAAATGTCGGCCAATGATTTTATACCAGGTGCTGAAGTTTTACTCGACGATAACTCTGACAATGTGAAAGAGACTTCAAAGATTGATATAGAAAATTCTGTAAGTGAATATATACCAGGAGTGAACTGATTCTTTATTTACAATTAGTTTAAGTGAAAGAAATTTTTTACCTGTAAGATTATAATCACAGGATAATGATGATGAATGGATTGATATAAATTCTGGTGATGACAACGATGACAACGACAATGATGATGATGACGACGACGACGACGACGATAACGACGACGATGATGATGATAATGATCATAGTGATGACAATGACGATGAAGATGATGATGATGATGATGATAATGGTGATGGTGATAGTGATGACACTAATGCAAAGGAAAGAAAAGAAAAGGAGCTGGAAGAAAATAAAGAAGGACAGAGCGTAAAAAATAATAATGAAAATGTAATTAAAATGAATGAAAGTGATAAAATAGAAATGAAAGCACGTGAAGATAAAGATATTAAATTTAATATAAATAACACAGACACAGATATCGATAGTGTTGCGAATCAAAAGCGAAAAAGACAATGTCACTCGTTATCAAAACTGGAAAGAAAACGATTGAAACTGAAGAAACAACAAGACACAAAAGTGAAAAAGAAAGAGATAATCAATGCAGAGAAAAGAGAAAAAGCAACTTTAATATCTAACGAACGATTATTAACTGACGAAGACTTTCTGAAGATAGATACCGCGTTAGCGAAACAACAAATAACGTACGCTAAACGTGGTATAAAAAGAGCTCATCTTAGAGACAATGAACATGGAGATTTTGTCAAATTAGCAGACATAGAAAATATTTATAAAAAACGGAAATATGACAAGCAAGCTCGTATTGAATCTGTGAAGGTATGTGTTTTACTTTCGCTAATTAAAAAAGTTCAATTACATTGATTTAATTACATTCCTTTATGTTATTTATCATAAACATTATTAAAAAATGTTAATCGTCGTGATAAAAATAAATGTTTAAAATATAATTTGAACAAAATAGAAGGAAATGTAGAGAGAAATATATTTCTTTATTGATTTTCTGCATTTATTATGTATTTTATTTTAATATATTTTTGTTTATTTTTTTTGCAGAAAGGGCAAGAGGAAAGGGAAAAATTTGGTTATAAGGATGGACGGCAAAATCCACTTTGTAGCAAAACAAATCGTGAAAAAAGAAAAACCAAAGCTTTTCAAATGTTAAAGCATAAAGTGAAAGGAAAGGTGAAACGTTCTTTTAAAGAAAAACAAATTGCTTTAAGAAATCATTTGTTGAAGCAGAAGAGAATGAAATAATTATGTATAATCATTTGTTATATTGCGCGCGCGCGTGCATGTGCACATATATATGTATATGTAAATAAGTAAATAATATTCTTATATATTATACGTGCAGTGATGAACACATGGATTGTTAACACAAATATTTTATCGAGTGTTTGTATGTAGAATGCAAATAAAATAAAACGTGTACTGTTTTGTGTTTATAAAAACGTGTAATGTTTTACTTTAATTTTTGACTTTATAATAAAAATTTTCTTTGTTACCATCATTATTCAGGTAAATATAAATTGTTTTCGTGTTTTCATATATTTCATTTGTAATTAGAGTATACTTCCATAAACTATGCGTCGCCATCTATCGATGGTCTGCTGCATACTATCATCCTAGTGTCACAACCCTTTCCCACTTCACACTTAGTATTTCAATGCTAAAGTTCTAAACTTTGTAATACAACATAAAAATGCATTGAACGATAGGTCTGTCGTGTATCTTGTCTATGCTTATGCTGTTATATTTACACTGTATTGATACGAAATACATATATCATTATTGCTATCATTAAAACGCATCCACGCAATCGTTTCTTCGTGAACGAGGTGGAAATGCGTGGCTGAACTGCAATTGTATTTAACAACTACATATTTGTTGCAGACTGTTGCGTAGTTCAATACCGGTGAAACTAAATGTCTGTTGAACGCGATTTTACGGATTAATGATATTTCCTTTTCTTCGAGCAAAAAGTAAATTCTTATTTAATGAACTATGTTGATAAATCAGGATTCGCAGTGGAACGATAGTACTGAATCTGAACTTCAACAAACGTTTCCAGATTTTGAAGTTATGGGTGCGTGTTATATTTTTAAGATGACATTTCATTCATTTTTCTTTGTTTGTAATTATATATACATAGTATATGGTATTGTATATAATCTATAACAGTACATAGATTTTATGTACTACATAAATATATATAAATATTTACTAGATTTACATACAGTATATAATATAGCATATAGATTTTACATTGCTTATTAAAATTTCTAACAAGTAGCGAATATGGCAATTAAAATTTATTGAAATTGAAAGTGCTAGGTTTTTATATTCTGCATTCGTTTCTTTCGTCGTAATAATAATAGATTATATTTTTACAGATTCAGATTGTTCCCTTTTTCAAGACGATTTGTTTCAATCTTTAAGTTCTGAGCTAGGTATTCCTTTGTTCTTTGAAAACGAAATATCTACAAAGATAGATAGTGGTATTGATGATGGAATTTCAAAAAATATATACATAAAAGAACCATTGACTAATATTAAAGAAAATGATGTTGATAGTCAAATTACGGAAGATGTATGCATGGGGGAAGCATCGACTAGTTTCGAAAATTGTGATATAAATATTGTGCAACAAACTTCAGGTACTTTTTATATATTTTTTTTTCTTAATAAACTAACATTTGTAAATGTAAATATAACTCAAATGTCATCTGTAATTACAGATGTGGATAAAAAAGTAAAAATTAAATTAGAACCTACAAGCCCATATGTCCAGTTGCCTTTGTCTCCTGCGCCCAGTCAGAGTGAGTGTTGTAAATCAGATTCACAAGTTGAAACAAGTTCTAACGCGTCCATCTGTAATTTTAAGGTATGGTTATAATGCATCATTGTTACGGTCAGCTACCATAAATCCAACATTTACATATTTTACCCGATTTGTTGTAGACAACTCTAGAAACACCACCCATCTCTCCTTCGCAAAATGTTTCCCCACCTATATCTCCGCAACCAATTTCAAACATAGCCATTGCAAAACATATAAAACTTGAGCCTTTTAAACTTCAAGATACGAATGAAACAAAATTCACCCTTTCCAAAGTAAATTCTTCCAAACGTGTTCGGGTTCAACCAAAAGATAATATTCAACCTGTCGCTGATGGTAAAACAGTAATCTGTGTCTATTTTAAATGTTATTTTTATACTATTTACTTCCAAGTCACATTTTATATTTTGATATGTCTAATATTTTCCAGAACAGCCTAAAAATGCTATATTTTTGAGTACACAAAATTTTGTTGCACTTACTCAAAAAATTAGGCAGAATTATATATCATATCCTTTCACGACTCATTTTACACCTAATACAAATAAAGAGATTCAAACATCGATACAGCCTCCCTCAGTACCAATAAAAACAGAGACAAATACAATTCAACAACTACAAGAGAATAATGTGAAAATAACGGACAATGTCTCTAACGTATATGCGTTAGGAAACGATCAAACAATAAATATGATGGATACACCTCTGGTTCTTAAGAATGAAGCAGCTGGATGTACTTCTATAATTGTAAAAAGTGATTCGGATGCATGTAAACCGATAATAATTAAAACAGAAACTTCAAATTATACTCCAATTGTCATAAAGAATGAAATGCAAGATGTCAATTTTGCTGAACGACAAGAATGTGAAATAAAAGCACTGAAAAGGCAACAAAGAATGATAAAAAATAGAGAGTCAGCTTGCCTGTCGCGAAAGAAAAAAAAGGAGTATGTATCTTCGTTAGAAAAACAGATTCATGAATTGCAACAAGAAAATAAGCAATTAAAAATGGTAAAATGCATGAAATTGAAATATACGTTGGTGTAATATGTTTATTACTGAATATAGTATGTTAATTACTGATTATTGTGTTTGTATATCAGGAAAATACAAACTTAAAACAGAAGCTTTCGTCATTGGAACATACAAGAGCTACCAATAAATTTAAAAACTTGAACTTCAATACCAGCAAAAAGAATGTTGCTATTCTTTTGGGGATGGTTTTTATGGTATCTTTAAATGTTAATGGTTTCAAGTAAGCATATGATGAATCTGTCATTCACTTGTTTTTTGGATTATTTGTTTATCCGGTTTAAGGAAAGATATAAAATTGACATTTTTTTCTAGGGATATATTTTCGCAAAATAATCAATTGGATATATTATCTAATGACGGATCGATTAGCGCGCAATACGCAAGACATGGAAGAACGTTACTTTGGACGTCTAGAGATCAAATTCGAGAGGAAGATGAAGATAGTTTTCGTAAAAATACATCCATACCACAACCTATGTGTCCGATGTATATTAACCAGAGTGAATCAATTCGTTTAGATTACGAATTGAGACGGTGGATTGGTGGAAAGTCCGATCAAGATGATTTGATAAAAGGAAAATTAGATGCCAATGTTGCTGGAAAGTTCCTATCATCGCCCCTGCATGTAATGCAAAAAACTAAACGTAAACATAATTTGTCGGAAAGAAGTAAATCCGAAATACATCGAAAGACAACTGAGCCATCGATATCGAACGCGGTAGAAGTTTTTTCTCCGATAATAAAAGAGCATGCTTCTTTGTTCGAAGCTTTAGGTAGAAGAGATGACACTTTTTACGTAGTTTGGTTTAGCGGGGAACATTTGCTTTTGCCGGCCTCGAGCAAAAATAGCACAGGTAGACCAAGGATGTCGTTGGTACTTCCTGCACTTCCTATGAACGGTAAACATTTTCTACGTTTAATTTATGCACAAATGGCATAAAATGAAAAATTATTATTGTTTTACTACGTGGGTTTTAATATTTGTTTCAGAAACATTTTCAACACCCGCGAATCATATAACTATGATGCAAATTGATTGCGAAGTTACCAATACCCAATTGCTGCATTTACAACAATCAATTATACCTGATCATTTGAAAAGTACCAATAGATCTGAAAGTCGTACACATCAGCCAAATGACGTATCAGACGCAATGACGACGGATATAAATAAGAATTACAAACCATATTTTATCAAGGAAACTAAACATAAAATGTTCCACGAAAAAGATTTAAAAGACATATATGTTGACAAAAACAGTAAAAATTACAATAAGACAACCTCGTATATATTGAAACAGAAATTTATTTCAGACTTTGACTTGGAAGAAGTAAAAACTGAATTGTTAAAAGATTTGAAAAAAAGTGATTCTCACGCGAAATTTACAACGTCGCAAAAAAAACAAAAGTGATAAGTGATATATGATATTTAAAAAAAATGTCTGCTTCTATGACATTACACGAGTATTAAAAAGTAATTATAGATACAATACGTGCACTACAAAAAAGTGAATAAATATATCGTGTTTTCAAAAATTAAAAAGAAGAGATATTCAAACATAATATATAAGCAAGCACAGTTGATAGTTTCGAATTACAATATTTGAATATGAATATGAATTTAAAATTACAGTTTCATATATGCGTTTTAAAAAGAAAGAAAAAATAAATAAAAAAAAATATATATATATATACAGAGAAAATTATATAATTATAAAAAATATTTCATACCTTCATGTGAGATGACTGTGTACATATCTGGTTTCACAAAAATTAAATTACTTTAACATACAAGCGTTTATATTTAAATTTGATTTGGTTGGATGTAGTGTGAATGTGAAGATTTTACGTATATTTTTCATTTTCAAACTGAATGGAATAAAAGGACTCGAAATAAAAATCAATATTAAAATTACATAAATCGATTAATATTTCATACAAATACTGCTTCTGCCAAATTTAAAAGCAATACGTACAAATATGGCTATTTTAAATTGGGAGTAGAACCGCCTAAATAAGACTTTAAGTCTGTTATTGTAGACTGTACTAATTTCCCTCTTATGAATGGTTTTCCAAGTCTTTGATGAGCTGTGTATCGATGACATCCACCAAAAGAATAATAATAATCACCACCTAAAATAAAGAAAGATACAATTATTGTGCAAAATTGAGTTGTTTGTTTTATATACATTTTATATATGTCGTGAATAAGAAAGAGAAACAAGATAGTATACTTTTATTACCTTCGCTCCCTTTGATCCACAAAACATCGATTGGCGGTACCAATGATTCTGTTTCAGGATTGTTCAACGTATCTATCAAGCTTTGTACCTTCTCTTCATCGACGATTGGAGGAATTGGTCGAATAAGCACGCTCATCGGAATATTATGAATCTCTGCATTTACATCCGAATGAATACTAGTGGAATTTTCATTATTCATCTTGAATTCTAAATTTATAAAATAAAATAAGAGGCTAAATATTCAATTTAGATGGAAAGCGTTAGAATTATGTTAACATTTTCTTACGCAAGTATTTTTGCAATGACGTCGAAGAAAACGTTACAAATTGTTTTGTTCCAAGTGAAAGCATTAATAATAATGCTAATGTACAAGTAAGATATTAAAAATAATTACAAAAATCTATTACGCGTTATGCATACGAGTAATTTTTTTATTACACATTGGATAAACGTGCGTTTTTACTTTTATCATTACCGAGCTATATTCAAGATAACAAATTGAAACATATGTACGACGTATAATGTCCCTTCAAGAGAGGGGATAAGATATAAAGGAAAGTGGGGATGATGATAACGACGACGATGATGATGATGCTAATGATAGGAACAGAGGAATCAGAGTGTACTAATTTTAAAATATCCGTATGTTTTGTATACCTCCATATTCGTACAAAAAAGTTATAATCGAAAGAAAATATTTAAAAATATCATTCTAAATTTAGTGGTTGCTTGGCTAAGAACGAAATTACATGTTTCGCCAAGTACTTGTATGCGTCAGCTTGAGTACTTTCTGGTGCAGATAACACAATTGGTTTACCAGTATCGCAACTATTTACAATATCTTTTGACAAAGGGACAGATTGTAAAATTTGCACATCTAGAAAAGAGGAAAAGCTGAAACCTTACATTGAGATATATATGTATTTATATATGCTCGATATTTATATATGCTAAATAGTAATACCAAGTTCTTTAGCAATCACTTGTGTTTCACCATTATAAAGAGGAATGCTACTATTACATTTCGGACATATAACACTGCTCATGTTTTCTACAATTCCAATAATTGGAATGTTGAGACGTTTGAACATGTTAGCTCCTCTTCTGGTTACTTCCAGAGCTGCCTTCTGAGGTGTACTTATTAATAAGGCCCCAGCTATTGGAAGATTTTGTATGATTGAAAGGTGCGTGTCTCCTGTTCCAGGTGGAGTATCTATAACAAGATAATCTAACGGATCCCATGCGACTTGATGCAACAGTTTCTCAATGGCATTCATTACCATTAATCCTCTCCAAATAACAGGAGATTTGTCATCAATTAGAAAGCCCATAGACATGCTGCGTATGGAGGAAACTTTCACAGTTTAGAGAATATCGATAAATATACAAGAAAAATGTGCAATCACTGTCCCCTCACCATTTGATACCATAGTTTACAACAGGTTCTATAAGATTTGTGTCGTTCACCGTAGGAGATTGTCGTATGTTCATCATCAACGGTATTGATGGGCCGAATACATCGGCATCGAGCAGACCGACCAATTTTTGCGGCTCGGTCAGTTTCAAAGCGATGCTTAAATTTACGGCGGTGGTAGATTTACCGACGCCACCTTTTCCAGACGCTACGACTACAATTTGTTTGACACCTTTCAGAGGTTTCGATTTCGGAAGGCCACGTGCCATCAGCTCTCTCCGTTTTGTCTCTATATCTGTCTTCCTTTGCTCGTCGTGGGAGGTGAAAGGACTCTGAAGCGAGATATTAATCGTGATAATCGTCGAAAGACATTCAACAAAATGAAAAAAAAAAAAAAATTCGAACAAATGTAATAAATGTTAATGCCCTTGTCAAGTTACATTATCATTGACACACCGCAGATTAGTAATTTTCCATGTGTGTCTGACACAAGCGGTACAAACGCCTTAGTGGCATAAAACACCCTCGAGAATACCGAGAGAATGTAAAAAAAAAAAGAAAATGCACGTACTAATGAAATCGATCGGTATTTATTTGCTCCATTGTAACTTCGCCGAAGGCGTATGAACATTTTCATAGAAGTGAACGCTGACATTCTCGATGGATTTACTTCACGACACTAGCTTCTCTAACCTGACATTTCGCGCTGCGTGAGTGTAGGATCTTTTATTTCGCAGACTGAGAGGACCATGGTACACGAATGCTAAAAAGTTCCCTTCGGTACATGTGAGCTTTGTATTTACGATTCGCTGGCGTATAAAACGGATAGTACGTTTCTGCAGTTTCTGTTCGCGGTCATGGGAAATTTTCAGTGTTTCTGACTGAAAGTAACATAAATGTTTAACGCGAGGGCGGTGCAGTTTTTCGTTAAAGCGAACCACATATCAGTAATCCGGTGCAATTTAAGTTTGACGTAAATATGTGAAAGTAAGTTCCCCTTTTACTTTCCAGCGGATCTTTTCACTCGCCTTCGTTCCGCGTAACATTTAATTCTAAGATTGAAAATTAATTCGCTGTTACTCGTAATGTCTTTGCCGTTCACATTGTTGTTGGCCTAGCAGTTAACCTAACTCGCAGGTCGTAGCATGCATCACGTATATTGACTTTCGTGCACCAAGTAAATTGCATTACGCGAAACGTTTGTGCTGATATTTCGTTTCTCAGCGAAATCTCAGGACTTTAATGTTTCTTTACACCGCGTATTCTAACCGTATATCTGTTTGGCAATTTCATCTGTACGATTTGAAGCAAAAATTACGACATCAAAGTTCATTTGCAATCATTTGTATTATGCATCGACGTGATTATAAGTTTAACCGATGTACAAGTTGTTTCTCAACATATTTCAGTTCATCATTTTTTGTGATATACAATAATACTCGATGAATTACATATTATGTATCTATATGTATATACATACATATATATTCTCATTATATCCATTATATACTCGTGTATATCATATATATATATATATATAT
>CAJDYZ010002042.1:0-10594 GCA_903986555.1 Heterotrigona itama
AAAAGGGCTACTACCAACATGGGATTCAGAAAAAAGGGCTACTACCAACATGAGATTCAGAAGAGGGCTACTACCAACGTGGGATTCAGAAGAAGGCTACTACTAAGTGTGTGGGATTCAGAAGAGGACTACTACCAACGTGGGATTCAGAAGAGGGCTATTACCAACGTGGGATTCAGAAGAGGGCTATTACCAACATGGGATTCAGAAGAGGGCTATTACCAACGTGGGATTCAGAAGAGGACTACTACCAACGTGGGATTCAGTAGAGGACTGCTATTACCAACGTGGAATTTGGTGAGATTTAAAAAAGTGACAGTGTTAGAAGAACTGCAACATTTTGTGAAGATGTAAAAAAAAGTATCGGTGTCGAATACATTACATATATATAGCACATTCATGCACTGTTTGATTATTATATACACACACAACAAAATAGTAAAGTTATAAACAAAAAGTTATTAATATCACAGTTATAAACAAAAAAGAAATTAATTTTTTACAGTTTAGGAATGCAAGCAACTACGAAATAGTGTCATACACCAATTATAAATTGTCATTATTTTTAGCTAAAATATTGCTTGATCAGATAATAATAATTTGATCATGCGATCATATGTATTATATATTGAAAAAAGTATAAGATTTAAGCTATTTAAGAAGTAACTATGTGATTATGTGAAAATAGTATTAAAGTAACAATCGATATAATAATATGAAGATTTTCATATATTTTATATATTTAATAGATAGTTAAATATCATGTAAGAAAATGCAACTTTTGTCTGTGATAATAAAATTTAAGAAGATAAGAATTCATGATAGTAATAATTAAAAGTGAAATAAAATTGCATTAATAACACTAAAATAAGCATTTTGAGCAATAATATTTATTTTTAAACTTAAAATATTTTTAATTTATGTACTGTAAATATTAAGCAGAAATAAAATTACCGAACTGAATATTTTGCTCGATTTGATTGTTTATTAACATTTATTATATTAATAAAATCGAATGTGCATTAGAGTTTTAATCTCTTTACATCTTCTGGACGAAAATCTATTCTCATGGAAGCGATACGTCGAACTTCAGCGGGTGTTAATCTCCATGCTATTGCATCTGCACCACAATAATCTGCCAATTCTTCTATTTTTTCAACGCTTAATATGGTAGCTATTTGCGTTAATCGTGCAAATTTATCACGTACAGACCACGAAGTAACAGCGGCTAAATAACTTGCTAATGATCTAATTTCTTTGTCAAGTATAAGACCTCCAGCCTAAAAAATTATTAATTATCAGGAAAGTAAATGATAAAATGAAATTATAAAATATACATACTCTATTAAAAGTAGATTTTAATACAACTTTTTCTAAACGGGCTGTTACTTCAGCAGTAAGAAGACCAATTAAAGCATCATAATTAGATGTTGTTAAAGTTCCTTTAAAATTTTGAAGTAAACCTTCTAAATTCATAATTAAAGTTTGCACGAAAGGTTCTTCTGTTTCATATCTTAATAAGTCGTCCTATGAATATTAATAAATCATTATGAGTTTTTCTAATCTTACATCCAACTGTGCACTTTTACCTCATTTATATGATGATCCACTGACAAAAATGCATCGACCCAAGGTGTGACTCTCGGTTTGACAGCACTTACTCGTAATTGTTCTAAACCATAATCATTAACAGCTCGTAAAATCGACATAACACCTTTTAACCCAGATAAACAACTGTCGATTTTACCTCTTTCTTTATTTTGCATATTGGGAAATGTCGCATCTATTTCACTACTAAGACTTTTACACAGTGTTTCAACATATTCAATACTGACATCGGTATTATTTAAATAAGCCTATATCAAAAATAGATAAAACACTAATTAATATATGAAGTATCTAAGATTTGTAAAATATAAGATATTAAGACCGGTGATATGTATTACTAAGAACATTAGACGAGCGAGTTCCGTATCTGAAGTTTGTAGACGACCATGTTGAATACTTGTTTGAAGAGCACTATAAGCTTGTGCTAAATCTAAATATCCTGCTGGATAGCCTTGCCGCAGTCGATTTCGTAATCTGTTTGCAAATTCTCCTTCTAATATCCCACAAGCCATATTAACTACAGCACAGACACCATCTATGCTCCAACTTGACATAGACCGCCTGTATATAAAGATTTTATATTTTACTTATATTTGAAATAGATTATAAATTATAAATTAAAAAAATTTTTCAATACCTAATACATTTCTGTACTATGAAGAAAACATCATCAACCATACTGGATGTTTGTTGATCTTGATCCAACGTATCTATTCCTAGTGCTTTATTTACACTTTCTTCAAGGAAATATCTTTCTAAAGCAAGATAAGCACCTAAAAGTTCTTGCATACCGTGTGCTAAATCAGAATTGTTGATCATATTTTCAAATTCATTTATTAAATCTTTGTATTGAGCTTCATTTGTTACACTAATTTCTATATCATTCTGTAATAAAAATAATACAAATTTATAAAATTTGAGTGTTTATAAATTATATAAAAGTACATATTTAGAACATGTTCAACTAACTTTAACTCTTCTTTTTAAGAATCTTATGTATAATTCTGCACGGGAATGCATTATAGTAATTTCTCCCAATAACAAATCAAATTCTTTAGGATCTGCTCTTTCAGAACTTGGTTTTCGAACATAATCATTTACAATTTGTACTTTTTTAGATATACATCGATGTTTCATAAATTCTGCAATAATTTTTTTAACTTGCCTGCTCAAAATAATAAAATTTTAAAACTTTACATTATTTTTAAAAGAACATATAATTTCTTTACATGTACTGTGAATATGTAGTGCTATACCTGTCACATTCCTTTTGCAAAATAGAAATTGTCATTAATAGTCTTCCAGGACCATAATATGTTTCAATTATTGGCTGGTGTATTTCTACGATACGAGCAATTCCTTCAAATAGTAATGTCATAGTATCAGAAAAAATAACTGATGCTCTTTTATCATTACTTTTTATTTCTAAAGCTGCTTTTAAATTTTTTTGAGCTGTTTCTTGCAGCTAATGTTAAAAACACACAGTTATATAAAATATATAATGTTTAAAAAAATTATATAATTTATTACCTTTGTGCATAAGTAACTACAAAATTTTTTAAGTCCTTCAATATGCATCCCTAATAAAGGAAATATTTTGAAAAATCTTTCAACCGAAGCAAGATCCTCTGATTTTACTGCTTCGTCAAATTTATGTGTAACCACAGTTCTGAGTTGTAATGCAGCTTGTTGCAATGTAATTAAAGAAGAACTGACATTAGTGTGATCCATTAAAATATCTTCAGCAGTTCTCTCCAATAATTGTTGATCCATTGATAAATAACGATGAACATGAGCTGCTCCTTGTTCATAATCTTCATTACATAATGCCATAGCTACTCCTTCGCTACATAGTTGCAAATCAAGAATATCATTAACACGTCTCTGACATTCGTATACTCTGCTCTATAATAAAATATAACAAATAATTAAACGATATATTATATAATAAGCAATAGAAAAAATTATCATCAGTACTAGTTAAATAGTAACTATTATAATAGTAATAATTAATATTATAGTTCAACTTACCCTTGCTAAATCCAATTGTCTTACTTTGGCACTTACATTTTCTGCTAGTTCATTAGTATGTCTAATCATATTAGAAAACTTTTCTCCTTCTGTTCTTATCACAACAACATTAGGTAATACCTTGCTTATACTTTGCAGTTTTGCTTCTACATGACATTGTCTTGAAAGTATATTTTTAAAATTTTTTTCTATCTTAATCTGGAATCAGGTAATTACATCTATATAATTTGTCTTTTAAAAATTCAAAACAAATAAAATAAATTTAAAAAGAAAATAAAAACAAAACCTCATCTTCTGATAATCTGTCAAGTATTTCTGTCAAATTGTCTTGATTTGGAGATAAATCCATCATACATGTTATATTGGTACAGATCACACTGTAATAAATTTATTAAATATTTTATCAAATTTACATATATTACACCTGAAACAATTTCAAATTTAACAATTTTACTGAAGTCGTGAAATTTATTATATTAGATGATTATAAAAGAAAAACAATTTAATAGTATATACATGGCTAAAAATTTATAGGCTATTGTAGTCAATAAACTATATTTTATAAGCTATGTGATGAATGCTTGCAAAATTCAATAATGGCGGATACTTATTTTGTAATCTAACAATTTCTATAGGATAGATTAATAGAAATAGGTACATACTTTTAATAGATATTTATTATTTTATAGTTTTTAAGTTATTTACTCATAAATATTTATTTTATTGTTCCAACGATACAATAAAATGTTGATGATCCTCCAATCAGAAAATTGTATCTTTATAATTGATATAATTTTGAAAGAATTTCATTAGATATTCATTAACTTTGACTTTATATTTTTATAATACGTATATATTGCAAAGTGTACGAATAAAAATTGAGATCAATCGTATTCATGAATATTAGTGTAAATGAAAATTCACCAATGACAACGCCTTTAAGGTGTTCTACACATGCACCGAAACATCCCACGCATCGCGCGTGGTTTCTGAAGGAAGTTGAGTTCTTTCCGCGCATCTTACGCGTTTTCCTGAAGGAAAATGGCTACCAGCTGTCATTTAATCGAAAAGTGTAACTTGTAAAGTGACATAGAATTCCGTGAGAAATTGTTTAACGTGTACAAGATTGTCTGGCGCGATGCAATTACATAACGTTGAAATCATTTAGTTGATCGACGCCACTTTTCATCTACATGCGGAACCCGTGAAACCTTCTACAGTGCCATGAAATTTTTTTCCACTTTACTGTTTACAGTTTTTATTTTTTACGAAACGTACCAGGACTAACAAGTCAACGCTACTTCCACGTTTTTTAAATACTTCAATCGTTTCAGTAATCATTTTACAATCATTACTGACAATTCAATCGTGCTGCGTATTAAAGACCACAAATTTTTTCACCTCATTCACGTTATTATTTTTTGAAGCACGTTAACTGCAAACACGGTAAACCATTGTTTAAGAATATTAAATGGAGAAATTACAATATGTGTGATTTGTTTCTTCCTTTCCTTTTCTTTTTTTTTTTTTTTTTTTTTTTTTTGAATTTTATATAGATATTAATTTTTACGATTGTACATTTAAGTTAATAAAATTGTCAGTATTTATTTGAATAATATTTTTGTATTATTTCAGAAAAGCAGGATGGGTTCGAGTCAACAATTTTCTCTTAGGTGGAATAATTACTTAAAACATATTACTTGTGCTTTTGACACATTAAGAACAGAAGAAGATCTTGTTGATGTGACTTTAAGTTGCGAAGGAAAAAGGATAAGAGCACACAAAATGTTGTTGTCCGCATGTAGTACATATTTTAGAGATTTATTTAAGGTAAAGTGAAATAGAAAATTTGATAATCAATGACTATTATCATATATTATAAATAATATCTATTTTATTATAGGAAAATCCATGTCAGCATCCTGTTATAATATTTCGTAATGTAAAATTTGATGATTTGGCTGCATTAGTAGATTTTATGTATCAGGGTGAAGTAAACGTGGTTCAGGAGCAGTTAGCCAGTTTTTTAACGACTGCTGAACTACTTGCTGTTCAGGGTCTTACCGATGGTACAGGAAAAGATAATGATAGTTTAGTAGAGGTATGTTTTTCAAAGTTGTTAAATACAATTAAATATTTTATGCATATTAAAGTAATGTATTTCCATCGTTTCGAACTATGTTTCAGGATGACATAGAAATTCCTAATGAACCTGAAATTCAACTTCAAAATGCTTCTAGCAAAACAGCAACAGACAAGAGAAATAAGTCACCTTCATCTCCAATGCCTTATCACGCTGTCGATTTACAACCTGATGCACCGCCAAGTAAACGACGAAAATGTAGAGAAAACGCAAATACAAATGCGGATAAGACTATAAGTAATGCTTTGTCTGCAAAAGATTCTGAAAACAAAACTTCAGAAAATCAATCAACGACTGGCTCGGATCCTGTTGAAATAATTCCATTAATGCCAAATTTAAAGTTGGAAATGCCTGAATATCTAGTACAAGATGGAAGTAGCTGTAGTTACGAAGAACAAAGTTTAGGAGACAGTTCACTAAATAAAATTGGTATAGAAGATACATCATCCAATACTCCTGATCATGATCAGAAGCCTGATATCACTCAAACATTCTACTCAAGTAATCAGTCTACTTCAGATAGCTTGGATCTCAAACATCAAACAACTGATGTTGGTAAGACTTATTATTTTATCTTATTCCGAAAGCATAGAAGGATGTATTGCTATAATTCTGTTTGTTAATTAGGACACTTGCTTTCGAAACCTAGTACTTCTGGAGAAAGATTAACACAAGAAGCAGTACAGGGTAAGTGTTTTTTTAATCGATATTTATTTTATCTTATTATAATACATAGTTACTGTTGTGCCATATCTTTTAATTTTTGAAAATAAATTTTAATAATTATCAAAATCGTATTAAGATGTTATTGTCAATAAAATGTATACAGCAGAATAGAATTTGTAACTTGAAATATTTTGCAAGTGCAAAGAAATTTGGGTTGAATGTGAGAAATTAATGTAAATAATTAAGAGAAATGGCATTGCAGACTAGTTTAAAATTTTGTATCCATATGTTGTTAATGCTAATGATTTCTAATTTTTTAAAATGTTACTTAATTATCGATAGGTAATGCATTTTATATTTATAAACATGAAAAAGTAAATTATCAAATTGCTTAATATAATATATATGGTCATTTATTTATTTATTACAAAACTGCTTGAAATATGGGTACAAAATGGTTTTTACGCATATTCTTACATATAACTTCCATTTACTTTAAATTATTATTCGGAATTTGATGATAAAATTACGCAGACTAAGAGAAAGGGGATTAATTTTATTATATAGTTAATTTGAAGGAAAGATGCGTGAAATTCTTATGGTATAAATTGTATAAAAATTCAGTAGAGTATACAGCTTTATATTATTCTTACACATGAGAAATTTATTTACAAAACACTGGTAAAGTTAAAGACGTTAATAGTGGTTGCAGCAAAGATTTCAATACGAAATGAATAGATTTCGAATAAAAAGCTCATAGATTCGATTAGTTATTAGTTATAGATTCGACTATACAAGAAAACAAGAAATTAAACGAATTTATAAAAAGAAAGTTTATTTGAATAAATTGAAGATACTATGTTTTGTCAAATATTAGATTTTACGTTCAAAGTACTTTTTATCTGTTTTATATTAAATTTATTACTTTTATGAAAATGCCAGGATCGGGTTAACTGGGCGATCGTGTAGTAAAATATTAATGCAAATTATTGGAATTATTAAAATGAAAACTGCATTCTCTATTGTGAAAAGATTTTACTTTATTTCCATTAATCATTTAACTGTACTATAATATCAAATGTGCATGGTTTTTGGATGTAAATGTATGGCATAGGCACTCGGGTGTAGGTTGAACTGTAGATATTAGTAAGCATTGCCAAGTGCTGTATGTGTGCCGACAATCATCAACATTCCCTTAATAACTCGTATAAAACCACCACTACGTTCCTTTCGAGCACTAACTATAAGCATATTTCTGTGTATACACTAAAATATCTTTCAACTGGTATGAGGCAACTTCTTTGAATCTGTAGAACTTTACGCAGGTCACGCACGCACACGTGTGGTGCAAATACATATCTTACTTCACTTGCATACAAAGTTAATCTTAAATTCATACATTTCATTTCGTTGTCCGTCGCTCATGTAAATATAATAAAAGTATGGATAAAAATTTGGAAGAAAGAGGCGTTTGGAGAATGGATTCATTAGAATCAGCTGTTTCAGAATTGAAATTCAAATTGACAATTGAAATTCACTTACCCCGCCCTTTTTCATGTGATTTCTGAAATTTAATTCCACTGCCATTTAAGATTAACTTGCAAGTTTGTATACATTTTTTTTCTTTATACAAAAGGAAACTTCGCAGCCTTGTGAAACAACTAATTTGAAGTAGCAATGGTGGTGGTGCTGGCGATAGTGGCATGTAAATGATCCTCCTTCGTATCCGAACATCTTATTGTATACTCATTCCTTCTATTTATATAATTATATCGTAAATCTGAAAAGTCAATGTCGGTGCGTGGGTATATCCGATATGTTCAAATCGAATCGATAAGCCTTTGAAAACAAATGGATAGGAAATGGGAACGTTACGTTTGTTTCATCGAACGTTCGAATTATGCTTTCAGTCAATTTCACTTACGTCAGAACGTAAAAATCAACCATCACGACTTTTTCAAACTCGATTTGTTCCGCAAAGAATTTTTTCATACGACCCGATCCGAAATACCGTTTCTCGGCCTATCGAAAAGGCAATTTCGCCAGGTAGGTAAGCAGAGACTCTTTACTCTTAATCATTTGATCGTTGAAGCAGGAGCATGAATCATTCGAATACGCGCGAATTTAATAAAGTTATACCTTTGCGTGCGGTGATAGGCGTAGAAACAGAATTTCTAGAGAAGCACTTTGTACTGAAAATTCCGTTCGGGGACTGTAAATCGAAGAAAGAACAATAGAATCGTGTACAGAACTCATGTAACGTTTCAGGCGTGACATAACCATGTAAATAACAATTCAAACGAAAATAGGAATTGATGTTTGTACGTTATTAGCCCTCTTTCTGCCACCGTGGACGAGATGTTTCGCCACAGCTGTCGTCGGTTGTGCAATGTCACCGACGAGATATCTCGCTTCATAACACCGCTTCTACAACTCCACTTCGTCGGTGGTATTGCACGACCACGTACATAGTTGCGTAGACGAGATATCTCGTCCACGGTTAGCGAGAGGGTTAATGCGCGAAAGAGCGACCGAAAGAGCTACTAGTGCTCTATATTACAATTACGAGTGTTTTGTGTGTGTGTGCGAACATTACTCTCCATTGCTTGCGCCGTACGCGCTAAGCGTTTTCTAGCTGAAGCGTGAAGCGATATAAATTGTAATCGTATGCCGACTTATCGTTCTCCAGAAAAAATTGTCGATGTGCCGGATCGAAGAGTTATTTACCAAGATGACTTGACGAATCGTCGATCGATCAGTCTTCGAACTCGCAGTTTTTTCGATTACCAAAGCGCAAAACACGATCGTTTATGTCGAGCAATGTTAACACATTGTTCCGTAATTGTAAAAAAAAAAAAAAAAAGAAAAATCACCAGGCAGGTTTCAACTTGATACTTTCGAATCGTTAACGACATCGTCGTTTCACTCGTTCGTACAAAGAACAAGTATTGGAGCCCCGAGAGTAAACGTGCTCCCGAGGACGGGGAGTAGGAAGAATGCATATTTCCGAACGATGATCAGCGAAGGCACGTGTCGAAGTTAAAAATGAAAAAAAAAGTATAGAAGTAAGGAACAAAAGTCAATAAAATAAAAAGATGCATTAAAAGGAAATACGAACGAACGAACGAACGGCTTTTTCGATGATCAAAGATAAAGAAAGGAACGATTCATGAAGGACTTGATTCACGAATCGAAAGGAGAAGCATTCGCGACGTACGTACGCTAGAATACGTATGTAAAATGTATTGAACGCACATACGATACGTGACACAGTTGGCAGACTGTGTTGCAAACGCAGGGAAACGAGAGAAGGGTAACTGGGGATGGGTGGTAGAAAGGAGAAAGTGGTTAAAGCAAAATGATATTAAAATGATTGTGTTGCGAGATAGCAAATGCAGTCGAGGAGTTATCGAGAAGAGAAAGAGAGAAAACGAGAAAGAGAAAAAAAAAAAAAATAAAAAAACAACCGGCGATCGAGATATTCGGCTAGCACATGGCAATGCTACATTTTCACCTAAGTACACGCATACACATACGAAAATATATCGTTGGTATTGGTATCGCTGATACTCTCTAGACTGGCTTTCACGGCTACGGGATTGGTTGGTGCTGGGATTGGTCGTTAAAGAAATTTGTTTACTAATGGTTGCCTGCATGTGCACATATACTTAAGAATTGACTAACCGAAGTGTTTGGCCAATGTGTTTTCTTCAGGAGGGATTACGTACGTATCTGGTCAGCCGCATAGCCTCAGCAAAGCAAACGGCCACGGAAAAGTATGTGTACACTGCAAGCAGCGCGGAATGGTCACATCACGTGGAAAGCTCAGGCAGACGCGCTTCAAATGTTGGCCCTGCAATGCCTGTTTGTGCCGCTGGCCATGTTTCGTCGATTTTCACAAAATGCGCGCCATCCCGCACATCCCGCCCCCATAGCACCAACTCGCCCCCTCCGACCACCCTGAGTTAATTTCATTATTCGACTAATCACATCTCCCCTGTGCTTTTCGATTTTCTCTGTGCGTTACATCTACCACAAGGGAAAACCACCCGTTGAATTGAATCATGAGAAACAACAGGGGAGAGAACAAAAGAAGAAAAGGAGAGGGGGGGAGAAAGAGAGAGAGAGAGAGAGAGAGAGAGAGAG